>BQKZ01011945.1:0-14990 GCA_036244855.1 Temnopleurus reevesii | reverse complement strand
CATGACCTAAGAAGACATTTTCATGTGTTCTTTTGTTCTTCATCCCCTTCCAAGGGGGAGATTTTCAAAAGTTTCATTTGATCTCAAGCTGCAGTTGATCGAAATGCGCCAATCAACGTCAATGTTTCATAAAATGCACAAATATAGAATGAGTGTTACAATTTGCAACTACCTTGCAATTTTGTAGCAACTCCTCTTGAAGTCTTATACTCCTCATGGATTGTGTAAATTGTGTTTGAAAAATAGAAATATTAATTACAATAAAAAATGTTCTGACCAACCAACGTTTTTTTAGTGGCATTGGAGGGCATCCAAACAATTTTTTTCTGCCCTATTTTTGACCTTGAAAGAGTTTGATGTATTTGGTATCTAATCATTTTGGTACTATCAGACACCAGTTTGCTCATGCACAGATGGTCTCAAAGCAAATAGACGCTGACAATGTCAAAGCATTCATTATTTTCTACATTTTACATTTCCAGCTGAGGTTTTTCACGCACGTGATATTTTTTGCTTTGTTTTGTTGTTTAATTCTGTTGCCCGAAGTTTAATTCTGTTTGCACAAATATTACTGTCTACGGTGTGCAAATATACAATGAGCCATCATTACATATTACACAATTGGACAACATAAGAACATAAGTTAGGATTGTCTGTTGATGTTTGTTTGATGTTATTGATGGTGATTATGATTTTGTCGCTTTTTAACACATTTCCTTGTTAGAGCAAAGTGAATAATATTGATGAATATAATAATTGTTTCTTTCATCTATTGTAAGAATATTTGCTTAAAATTCATTGATATAGATGATGATTATGTCATTTTTCCACTATATTTCCTTGTTACTATTGTTAGATCAAAATGAAAACGATGTTGATTTTAAAAAAAGTTGGTGTTGTATCTCTTCTATTTTTTGTATTTTGTATTTTTTTCTCAATATCTGTGAATATTTTCTATTCTGTTTGTACTGGTAGGATTTTGTGTTTAAAATAAGGTTGGATTTGTTTCAGGCAATCTTTACCTTTACTTCACATTTTCTTATCAGAGAAATTGTAATTACGAACGTTATTTATCATTACGTTATATTTTCTTGGTAGAGAATTATTTTTGTTTAGATACATACCGTGCATAGCCATCAATATGTATCTCAGAGAGGATACAGTGAATTTAATATCATAGACTGTCACTGTAAGAACTCACTTTCCCCCAGCTGTTTGACAAGCAATAATGGTAAAAATAATATTACATTCCAGCTTTAAAAGCAAAAAAGGGGGTGTGTTTTGCACAATTTGATTTTTTTTCACCCATAGGTAGTGTTCAGCTTACTTTCGGCTTAATTTTCAGCACATTTTTTTCATTTTAAAGGCATTGTCACACATTATGATTTTGTTATTAACCTTTTGACTACTGGAACTGTTAATCCCTGCACAGAGTTTATGGGCATTACAGAATTCAGTAGTCAATAGGTTAAGATAAATGATCAAGTTAAGCTGTCTGATCTAATGTTATCACAATCAGATCGATGAAAAAAAAGAAAGCAAAAGAGAGAATTTATGTATCTATGGAAATTGAATAAAGCGTACCAGAAGATGCATTATTCCTCCATGATGTGCCTGTGTACATGTACATGTTGGTCACATTTTTAATTTGAGCATATTTGAAGCACTAAACATCAATTTTGAAGCTTAATATTTTCGCAGCTCTTAGTTTATGTAGACCATATACATGTACACTTGTAGGAACCAAAATGGATGTACAGATGATAATTTTTAAAATGAAAACAATGTTATAAAATGCCTTTCAAGCAAGATTTTTGTTATTTATGACAATTGTCATTATCTTTGTAACACTTTTGTTGTTCATCTTTTTATTAATGATATTTGTTGTTTATCCTTTCAGCACATTTTCTTGTTAGAGCAAGATGAATACCAAAGAGAAGGCATTGACTGGTCCAACATTCCTTTCGTCAACAATGAACCACTTCTGGTAAGTGTTGCCATGGAAAATTGAATATTTTCAGAAATGTTCATGCTTTTTAAAATGCGTTTTCAAATGCTTTTTCAAATGGGAACAAAGCCCTGGAATTGTTATGCTCTCAGTAGATGAAGAAAAAAAAATAGTCAAACTGAAAATTCAAGCAGAATACGATAATTCAATGTGAAAGTTTTAGTGATGTCCTCTAATGAGGATCCTTGCACTTTACAGAACTTTTTTCCAAATCTATGACCTGTTAGTGGACAACTATCTATTCACTTTGTATTTAGGTTTTCAAGAAAATTTATTGATATTGAATTTAGAATAATGATTCAGCATTGTTCTTTCAAAAATTCTTGCACAATTGATAAGGACATGAAATACTGAAGAGAGAAAAAACAGCATTGTGTCTACTTTTGTGAGAAAAAAAATGGAAAAAAAAAAATAAAATAAATTGAGAGTTGTCTGCAATGATGTCACAAATTTTGTCAAAATTGTCAGAGTTTTTTTAAATTGACAACTCAAGGATCCCCATTGGAAGGCATCACTGAAGTTAAAAAATTCATAACTTTTGAATGGATTATCAGATTTTGATCAAATTGTCATGGTTTAATTAATTTTTTTATCATCTACTGAGAGCACACTAATTCAAGGGTTTTGTTCCCCTTTAGATATTTGATGCAATAAACGAGTGTAGGATTTTATTCATCCAGGAAATTAGAATGATAATGATATTGGGAATTTAATCAATACATGTACATATGGACCTACAGATTTGCAGAGATGCCCAAATTTGAATATTGCAACAGCTGAATAAACATTAGAGATAAAAATGGCAACAGTAACAATACTCTCAGCCATTCACATATGATGAACACCTTGAATGTATATTGAAATGTACCTTATACATATTCTAGAATGGTTTGCATCTCTGCAGTTGAAGAAAGGAAAGCATTATACATCCGATCTGGGATGCTTCTTCAGCTCGACTTGTTTGGTGATGGAAAATGTTCACAGTCATTGACAATGTAGTGACGTTTGTATTTCTAAAAAGTTCCTCTTGCCAAATCTATAAGTCCAGATGTTTATTATTTGATTCAATGGTTCATTCAATATGTGGTTTGTCAATACTTCTGTTTCAAAGAAAGAAAATCTTGATGTGCACAAATATGATTAATTGTTTTTTTTTCATTACTGATAGTCTTAAAGGGCAAAAAAAGAAAACAACTCCCTTAAACAAGGTGTGATGTTTTAAACTCTTTTTACCTTTTAAGATATCTAAATCTTATAACTAAACATTTCACATAATTACTCTATTCACAGAATAATTGTATTAAGACGAGCTCACACAGATAAGCAATTGGACATGTATACAAAGAATGTGCAGGCCACGCATTAAAAATGCCTCATATGGAGCTCAAGTCGGACTTGAGCTTCATGTGTTGATCGTGATTGAACTGTTTATGTACGTCTATCTCTTTATCCAGTAATTCATAACCTGTCAGATGAAGATATTTGGGGTTAATATCATGTTTCTTAATAGCAATAGACAAATAACATTTTTTTAAACCTCAGATAGACTTTTAAACTTATGACTATCATTGGACTTTGGCCAATTCTATACTATCTAATTGTGTTAAATTCACTTTGATTAATAATCCTTATTCTAAAAACAATTTAATGTCTTTGAGAAATGTAATCATCTTCACAATACTGCAAATAAATTGACAAGTCTCATTCGCTTGTTTCGTTCAAGTAAATAGCTCATTTTAAATAATTATGCAGAAATGTTCATTGTATGTATGCATACAGTCTATTGAATTATAATCATGTATACAATTTGTATGACGCTAATTAGAGTCAATTATACACAAAACACAGCAGAGAAGATAGATTACAAGAAAGAATAATGAGAAGAAATAGTCAGTTTTCATTAATGTGGAATAGAGAGTAAAAATAATTTATTTTGTTTTGCAGGGATTGTTTTTGACAAAGCCAATCGGTATCCTGGCTCTGGTTGATGAGGAAACTCTCTTTCCTAAGGTAAGCCCATCGAATCAGATCTGTGAATGATATTAAAAAAAACATGTTACCATCAAAATCTAGGATTATATTATTTTGAAAGGAATTTTCATTTTGCATATTCATATTCTGGTCCTCTTAATAATAATATGTAGTTCTTATATAGCGCTAATTACCTTTGATAAAGGTTTCTCAGCGCTCTCCAATTAATGCAGTATTATTACCCTGGCTTTAGCAATATCAGCTTGTGAGACGCTTATGCATTTCAGGGAATACTTTCCTACCAGGTAGCCTGGTAACCTGGTAGCCAGGTAACCTGGGCTGAGTGCAGCACAATGTGAATAAATTTCCTGCTGAAGGAAACGCCATGGGTGGGATTTGAAATGCCAACCTTTTAGTCGGAAGACGAGAGTCTAAGTAACTGCACTGTGTGATGCATCCATTGTCGTGGCCAAGGCAAGAAATTATGGTCTCTGATTTCAGGCTATATATTGTGTATGTGACACAGAACCTAATTGGGTGGTGTCTGTAGACTCAGGTAGTGTTTATACTCATAATGTTTATTATTTTAAAGCAATAAATCAGTAGTTTGTTTAATATATATTTTAGAAAACTGTACATATATTGAAAATGTCATATTAACCCAAACCAAACTCAAATGCTATGTGTGAATAGTTTTGCTGATTATTTAAATTAAAATGTTTTTTTTTTCATTCTGCTTATTTGACAGGGTAACGATCACAGTTTGGTGGAGAAGATGAACAAACACTTTGCTCGTAATCACCATTACATCAAAGCCAAGATTTCAACCAGTAAGACCTTCAGTATTGATCACTACGCAGGCAGGGTAAGAAAAAATGTCCATGACAACAAAAACACAATATAAACTATTTCCGAAATATTAAGTTGAAGGCAGACAATAGATCCGTACGCCTTGTATTCAACTGTGCGGATACAACACTGGCAAGCCAGTTCCGATTTCAATAACATTACAAAGGAGCATTGAATTAATTTGCATTCGACTTAATTTTTCGGAAATAGTTTATATCGTGTTCAAATTTTTCAGGGCCTGTAACTTTATGGTTTGTGATTAATTGCAAATTTGAAAGGGCAATTTTGATTTGTTACTCGTCTGTCAGTGAACTTCTTACTGTGGGTTTCCTCAAGTCCATGCCGTAGTTAGGCGATTTTGTGCTGGTTCTTGCAACCAGCAATGATATACATGCACTCATACTGTCCTAATTATCTGAATAATACTTCTGATAAATAATATAAATTTATTATTTATCATTGTTGAATGCACATGCAAAGAAGATCTCCATTGGCCACTTTCATTAGTGATTAATTTCTCACCTTTGTCTTAATATGGGGTCCAACAGATTTTGCTTTTCGTTAAAATGTCACCTTGTTTCGAAAGAAAAATAGGAGAGGACCTTTTTTGCAAAAGACGAAAAAAAGGGTAAATGAAAAAGCTTCAAGACTTATATTTCATCTTCTCCTTTGCAAGTATTTAGAAAATGTTTAATGAAAATATGTGCTCTTTAAAAGATGAATGAATTAAAATACATTTATTCACACTGCAACTTAACATTTAGTTTGATGAAAAAATCTGCATCATATTCCAAACTTTAAATTTATCCTCAAATAATCCTAACCTGAATTATCTTGTGATCATTCATATAAAAGCCTGAAACAATTCATTTGAAGATGTCTGTTTGGATCCAGAAGGACTTTAACTCACTCAGGGGGTGTTTTCCAAAAGTTGCAATTGATTGCAAATCAACCGCAAAATTGCAAAATTGTAACACGCATATTCATTTGCGTATGATATGCGATTCTACCAAGAAGCGCGTGAAACAATAATTTTGATTGGTGTTCTGACCAACATAATCCTAACCTGAATTATCTTGTGATCATTAATATAAAAGCCCGATAAAATTCATTTGAAGATGTCTGTTTGGAACCAGAAGGACATTAACTTATTTAGGGGTTGTTGTTCAAAAGTTGCAGTTACTCACAAATCAACTGCAAATCGGTTGCAAATTGTAACACGCATTTTCATTTGCGTATGATATGCACTTGTACCAAAACATGCATGAAATAATGATTTTGATTGGCAAGTTCCGATCAACTGCAACTTGCGATCAATTACAAATTTTCAGCAACACATCCTTAGGCTATTCCAAGAACAATGCACTACAATTTATGATGGAGAAGGTTTTTAACCCAAATTTGGTGAAGGGGGAGACAATCCAAAAACAGAAAAGGGTCAACAGCTCCACAAGTGTCAAATTGTGTGATTTATGTAATTAATAAAAAGGACTTTGATCTTATCTCTTTTGAATAATTAAGTACGTGCAAATTGACGTTGGAGAAATTTGCACCAAAATTGGTCCTGCCAGTAGAGAATTCTGACTTTTTTGTAAAGCAATGTTTAATTAAAATGTTTGATTCTGTCAGCATTGGCAACATACTTTTTTAGTATTTGATTTCCTGGACCGATTGAGATGAAATAAAGCTTGTCTCTCTAGTTAGGTAATACTCTTTACGAAAATGGCTAAATAATATCCAGAATGTGTATTATTTTCTTAGAGATTTTGTTTTAAGCAGAAAGGGGAATAAAATCTGTAACTATGTGTATTGACAACATTCAGTGGAGTATTCTAGTAGAAGTTGATGCAATATATGCAAGAAAAAGCTTTGTTGCTTTCACTTTTCATACAACTACAGAAGTGTAGATATGTAGTAATTGGATTACATGCATTAGTAATTAGTTGCACACCTGTATGTTACGCTGGGGTTTTATTTTTCGCACATTTCGCAACCATGAATTTGCAAGAATTCTCACTCATTAGAATGCCCATAGACTTATGTACAATAATCTTTCAAAATGTGAAAAAAACAACTCACTAATGTGTGAAAAAGACTGAAATTCAGCCTTATGTTTGTTAAAATATTGGGTTTTACATCAAACATCTGTTTGGAACTAGAAGGGCATTAACTCACTTTGTTGCTTTCACTTTTCATACAACTACGTAAGTGCTGATATGTGAACCAGACAAATAATTGGATTACATGCCTGGATAGAAAATGCTCATTGTTTCAAAATTTATTGGATTGAATGATTGAGGTTAGGACAACCATTGTGTAATGCGACAGTCGAAAGTCCCACGTGTCAAATTGTGTGATTTATTTACTCAATAAAAATAGCCAATAAATGTCAAAGCAATAGGTTTCCTTTTACTTGGAACTCATTTATCGAAGTGCATTTAAAATGGGTTATTGATTTATGGGGCTATTCGATGATTGATTCATGCGGTATCAAATTTAAAGGAACTAGTTAACCCTTCTCACTGGCTCAAGTGTGTAAATTATGATGAATTGGTCATAAGTATGTTTACGTCATTGTTAAAGTGGGGCTACGATGTACATGCACTTTGGGGTTATAAATGTTGATGGCAGAGGCGGGTTTTATAGCCATTGAGATCACAGATGTAGAAAGAAAAACCATTTTATTATATTTTAGTTATTTATGGTTTGATTTTCACCAAATAAACACATGAATTTTCCAAGTGGATCAAAAAGATTAATTATTCAAATACTGTAGCTGAAATTTTCATGGTGGCTTTATTTTTGCAAATTCCTAGGTCCTAGCACATTCATATGCTTACAAACACTGGAAAAAAGGCAAAATAAAAACATGCTAAAATGTAAAAAAAATAGTTCCAAAATGCAAAAATATCTGCATGCGAAAATATTAGCTAATATATTATGAAGCTGATTTAATTCAAGTTTATAAATCACTAAATTGCAAACTCCTTACATTCCGAATATTTGTAGAAATCAGGATTTTTTTCTCAGCTAATCTGGAACTCTTTGTCTGTTTCCATTGTAAAACGTTTGGTAATTTATGCTTTATAGACCAGTCTGGCGATCAATTTCACTGTGAGCAAAAGGGACAAGGGATTTGGACAAAGCCAATAGCTTTCAATGAAGCATCCACAATACATGTCGCTAGATGCACACAAAATAAATTTTGTACCCCCTCATTTGGGTAAAAAGTTGAACAGGAGTTTGTACCTGTTCAATAAGTTAAAAGAGGAGCCATTTTTCTTTGTTTAATAATCATGAAGCAGTTGTGGAGTCTTGAGTGAAGTTGTTTATTTTGTCCCAATCCTTTTCCCTCCTCCTCACAGTGTTTACATACATATCTAGTGGAGACTCCATTACTGCCATGTTCGCACCAATGTTGCAGTTCATCATCGTCCATATCCCCAGTTTAGGTCTCTATGTGGTTTATCTGTCCTCAAGGTTACGGGGAGACATGTAACTCATAGCTCTCTGATCCACAGAGTCAAAACTTTCCCCCTCATTGGTACGTAGCACGGCCCAAATTCTGAAAACTGTGTTATCTTCTGTGTTAAGAAAAACGATGTTAACTCCCAACAAACGCTAATTACGTGCAAAAAGCACTTCTCATTGGTGGGTGCGCAGGGGTCTCTTTTAACCTCACGCGAGTACTGCAGACACCGCGCAAACATTAACCAATGGCTCATCGCAATTTTGACTTTTTAAGGCCAGGGCACACCAAACGCGGCACGGCATCACGGCACGGTATTTACGCGATGTCTCCCTTGTGATTGGCCAATTGTTGAAGATCCTTTGCGCGGAGGAGCGCGTTGGCCAATAACAACCAAGAAACTGCGTAAAAACTGTGCCGTTACGCCGTGCTGTGTTTGGTGTGCTGGGGCCTTTATGACAATTAACATATTTTTGCTAACATGAAAGATAAAACAGTTTTCAGAATTTGGGCCCTGTGGTCTAGCTGCTGTCAACATTTGTCATGAATAAGACACAGCATTAGTGTGATGTGTGCTCTCTTATTGGCCACTTGTTGAACATTCGTCACTTAGCTAGCCAATAACTACCTATACTGAGTAAATGCAGAGATGCCAACCATTACGGAATATGCATCAGGTTTATTTACATGCAAATTCAAGGTATTCATGACAAGTGAATAGCTGAGAGTATGGTTATTCTTCTCATGTTTGCTCTTACTTTTGTTCAGTTGTTGCGTTATTCACATTTTAATTTTGGCCTCATGCATATTATGTAACGGTTGGCATCTCTGTAAATGTAAACAATGCAGGATGAAGTGTAAAAGCGCTTTTAGTAACGGGATATGTCTATATTCTTCTAATATGTTTTCTCTTCATGTCCTTTTTTTCTCTTTCTCAAGCTCATTTAAAAATGGTGGCTGGTTTTCTTGATCTTCTTCTTCTCATCAATCTCTCCGTGTGTAGTAAGCATTCATCTCATTGATTTGCATGCTTCAGATTTCTTGTAACATATTGTCCTACAGTCATTCTGTTACATTTTTCTCTTTTGTGATTTTTGAAGTACTATTAGACTTTATAGTTGTAATAAGCTGATGTTGTCTGGTGATTTTATTTTTGCAACTTTCACCGTCTTGGCCTCTTGAAAATTTTCGCTCCGTATGATGCACATTTATATGTGTTCAAACACTGTCAAAAGCTTGGAGATAACAACTAGTCATGCTCACTTGACGAACTGGTCCGAAATCGCGAAAATATCTGTATGCCAAAATATTGGCTTATTGAGTTCCTTTAATCCATTTTCTTACTACCTCGATTTGACAAATTCAGCACACAAAGTACTAGAATAGAATGCCTAGAAGATTAATATGTAAGCCATTTATTGATTCTATATAGTGTACACTTGGAGTATCGTTTTGATTTAATTATCTATTTTTTATAGGTATCGTACGATGCCACGGGTTTCTTGGACAAGAACAGAGACACACTACCGACGGGAGTTACGACCATGTTGCAGAACAGCAGTAACGACCTCCTTGCGCGCATCTTTAGAGGTTTGTTGGCACTTTGAGCAGGAGGGATAAAGGACTGGCACGAAGTAAACAACTTCCATTTGCCATTCACCCTAGCTATACGCTCACAAAATAAACTTCCTTCCCTCTTATTTTGCAGAGAAATACTGAGCGGGTGTTGCATCTATTCAGTGAATAGACAGGGAAGCTACTTTCTTTTGTGTGTTCATGCAGCTAATTGTGAAGGCTTGAATGAAGTTGTTTATTTTGCCCCAGTCGATCCTTTATCCCTTCATCTCACAGTTTACTTTTTTACACCATTCTTCAAATCAAAATATGAATTATTTGTAATTACATTCTACTTATTATTTTGATGTGACTATATTCACTCAAAAGATAATACTAGATAATGGTTGGTTTGAACTGTTTTGTAATAACCTCAAGTATTTACAACATCAGAGAGGTGTTTCACCAAGATAAGAAAGACTTTACGCACAACTTTACTTTCGACTAGTATCCCTTCTTGCGCGTAATCATTCATAATATTACGCGCATTCAGCGCAAGAAGGGATACCAGTCGAACGTAAAGTCGTGCGTAAAGTCTTTCTTATCTTGGTGAAACACCTCCCTGCTGTAAAAAACGCTATTTGTGAAGGTATGAATGAAGTTGTTTACTTTGCCCCAATTCTTTGTCCCTTCTTATCGTTGTGTTTGGATGCTATTTTTTTCCACCATTCTTCAAATCAGAATATTATTCAATTATAATTGCATTCAATTTGGATATGACCATATCTCATCAAGAGATATACTGGAAAATGGTTGATATGAACCATTTTGTGTATTTATTTACAACACCAGTTGTATATGAAGCTAATTGTTAAGGCTTGAATGAAGTTGTTTACTTTGTTTCAGTCTTTTCTCCTATCTTTTCACAGTGTTATGATACTCTTTTTTCACTATTGAATATGCTTTAATTATAATTACTTCTCATTTTGATATGACCATATCTCATCAAAAGATAATACTGAAAATGGTTGGTTTGAATTGTTTTGTGATAAATTCAAGTATTTATGGTGCTGTCACATTAATTCGCGCATCATATTAATTCGTACACCTTATGAATCTCTACAAAATCGATAAAATATTGCAAATCTAACATCACCATCGTAAAGAGCGTTGTTTATTTGCCTAAATTGGAAATTCTCTTAGCAAAAGGACCCAAAACAATGAAAATATTGCCAAAAGATCGGCAGATTTGCTTGCATTTGCAGAAAAACACGGGTCTTGCGACACTGAAGTGAATCCTTCCCATTTTCAGACAGAAATCATCAAATTTGTAAGTAAGCAGACATACCATTCGATTCCTTGATATTTTGTGGTCAAACTACTGTAAATCTTGCATCTTAGATGGAAGCAATTTTATGGTAAATCTTGTTCAAAACGGGGCATACGAATTTATGTGACACAATTTGTTGACAATTCTCGCCATTTTCCGGCATGGAGCGATGCGATCGTTTCGTCAATCGAATTTTGATATCGCGATATCTCCGTGATTCTTTCGTGGATTAATTTTATTTTGGGAAATATTTGAAGCCTGAAATCTCTAGTTTCATTTCGTGCCAAGATTAAAAAAAATAATTTTGTATTTTAGGAGATATATTGTGCTAAGTACCACGATCCAAAAATGCTCTAGAAAAAGGATACGAATTATTGTTACCCCATCATACAACAATTCTATGAGCCTAATTGTTAAGGCTTGAATGAAGTTGTTTACTTTGTTCCAGCCCTTTGTCTTTTCCTTTCAATGTTTTTTGATACTCTTTTTTTCACTATTAAAGATGCTTGAAGTATAATTACTTATAATTTTGATATGACCATATCTCATCAAAAGATAATACTGAAAAATGGACGGTTTGAATTGTTTTGTGATAACTTTGAGTATTTACAACACCTGTTTTTATATATATATATATATATATCTTTGGTAAACAGACCTTAAATTCTTTGATAGCAATCTCCATTTTATCAGAATGATAATACTGTTTACTCAATGGATTTCATTGTCACATCTGTGGTCGTTCAAGTTCATACTTTTTTAATTCAAAGTGACATTTTGTTGCCTTGGTAGAACGGGCGATGTTTCAGCAAGTTGAGAAGACTTCAAGGACGGCTTTGATAATGACTGGTATCAGTTCTTGCTCTGAATATATGGGATATCATAGATCATTACACACAAGGACGGACACCAGTTGTTCTTAAAGTTTTTCTTATCTTGGTGAAATACCAAACGGGAGTGTGGAATTGTTTTTGAAGTTTTTTCTTTGGCAATTATTCAAATCCAGCGATAATAAAAAAATATATTCCCATTGGAAAGTTTCTGCTAAGTTGGATAATGATGATAATAATAACGGCTTTTTATATAGCGCTTATCAACTCTTTAGGCAGAATTCTCTAAGCGCCTACAATTGCAGCATTATTACCCTGGCTTTAGCCCGGCAGCCACTTTACTAGCGCACTTGGCACAGACAATTAGATTGATATTTTGTTGCCTTGGAATTTGTTTTGCTCGGCAATTATCCAGAGATGATTAACAATGTTTCTCCATCTGAAAGTTTCTGCTAAATCTAAACTTGGACCCTGTTCAAATCTAGTTTTCAAAAGCGACTTCCACTAGTTTCCAAAGCCAAATTGTGCTGTGTCAAAATCTGGAGGCCCACAAGAGAATTTCAAGTCCACTTCACGCAAGACGGCTCTGTTGCTTGGCAACAGATCGACAGCTGGTCATATTCTTCCTGTAACCCCCCGCTGTTCCCTACCATACAGGTATAACTCGTGCGAGCACTTCAAGGTCACCTGAAGGTTATACCACGTAATTTAATGGTGCTTTACGAGGCTCAAGCATTCAAAGTACCTGCTGAAGTGGTTCCTGGTCACACAAATCTACATGGTGAAGTGGACTTCCAAACCAGTTTGGAAGTCCAATTACATGACCGTTTGTCCCATTCAGAACTGCCGTTAAACTAGTTTCTGCTGAACTTGTTTCCGTTAAAGTGACTTAACGCCATAGATATGAATGGGGTCTTAGATATAAACAATGCAGCTATTGTTTGTGCTGAATTGTGGCAGAGACATTGAGATTGACATTTTGTTGCTTTCATTTGGTATAAAATGGTGAGAATGGACTATTTTTGGCATTTTCACTGATAATAATCCTAAAATAAACAATGTTTCTCTGTGTGAAAATTTGGACTAAATCAAAATTTAGGTTTACAAACATTAATGCATTCATTTTTGCTGCTGAATTGTGGCACAGACAGTGCGATTGACATTTTGTTGACTTGATAAATGTAAAGAATGGACATTTTTTGGAATTTTCTCTGCCACTTATTCAAAAATAAATAATGTTTCTCAGTGTCAAAGTGCGGGCTGAATTGAAAGTTCGATAAATAATGCGGCTATTTTGGTGCTAAATTGTGGCAGAGACATTAAGTTTGACATTGAAATTTTGTTGCATTGGTAGATATTGAAAGTTGACATTTTTGGAATTGACCTCTGGCACTCATCCAAAAATTAGTCATTCTTTTTTAAATAATTCTTGAAAAAAGGCTATTTTGACAATTCTTTGTGGCTTGAGTGCAAATGAGTAATTCTTTCTGGGATAATTCTTAGAAAACAAGGCTATTTTGACAATTCTTTGTGGCATGCAATGACTAACATCATTGAGGATTGAAATACTTTTAGCTGCTTCAGCTTTTGCAGTATCATTATTCTAACAATTTGGCTAAAATTGTAGTCACCCAAATCTTATAGGTTTACAGGTGCTGTATTTTTCAAGATACAATTAATTTAACATTTATGATATATGATCGTCTAGCCGGGCTATTGTCTTTCTTCAACAACAAGCGATGCTCTGATTAGCCTCTGTGGGGAGCTTCAGCTAGTGGAGCCTGATCACTTTGCTGGCCCAAAGCCATGTGCCTTCAAAGTGCAGATATTTATAATATTACTCTTTTTGGATAATGATAATAATAATAATAATAAGAAGAAGAATAATACATAACATGTATTAGGCGCTTAATATGGATGTTTCTCAGCGCACAAATGTTTATTTCATGTTGCCTTACTTTCACATATTCTTAGTTTCAAAGATATCAAAAAAGATTACGTACACGCAAAAATGTTTTGCGATAATTTGGCATTATGGAATAATGCCTGTAATTGTATAACAGACCTTGAAATTGCTATTGGATGGATAACTCAATGCTGGATGTATTTGCTCACTATCATCGATGTGTGTTAAAAGGACAAAATATTAAGTAAACATTAAAAAAAAATCAAGGCTGCCCTTCATGCAAGCCACAGTGTACAGTATACAGGCATGAGCGATCTCAGTCAGTCCAATTTTGATTGACGCATTTGACAGGCATGAAAATAGATGGCGCTGTTTACAAATCTGAGTGATGGATCCTTGATCATTTTAATTTATAAATTTGACCTTTATGGATTTAGTTCACAAATAGCAAGGCGCTTAGAAACACCAGTATAAAGTGTCATATAAATGTTATAATGATTATTATCATTTTGACAAAACTTCATGATTTTGATAGAGTATATTACTTTCATTGATTTAACAATTCTGATGGATATTGTTTATGGATTTTTTGCAGGCAATTGCACAAAATGGGCAACGATTTTCTGTAATAATGTTTAGAATGAATGGAAAATTAGAAAAAAATAAAATGCATTTAGAAAATATTGTTTGGTTGCCCTCCAATGTCATTTTTAAAGAGAAGCATTGGTCGGTCAGAATTTTTTTTAATTTTTCGAGTACAATTCACACAATTCTTGAAGAAAATATTGAGAGGAAGACACGAGTACTGAAAAAGCCAAAGAACATCTGAAAATTATCTTTCAAGTCTAATTTCACATGTTTAGGCTAGATGTATCATCAAATTGGCAGTGATTTTTCAATTTTAGTGAAGTGCAATAAAAAGAAGAGAAAAAACTTGTTCAGCGCCGACTATTATCGGAGGGTCTATTGATGGAGGGCAACTATCTTTCTTTGCCTTTAGGCCCAATGGTGTGTGTGTGTTTTCAAAACATTAAGTAAAAATTATTTTTAAATTGCAAGGTTATTTTCCATGC
>BQKZ01011943.1:10954-21478 GCA_036244855.1 Temnopleurus reevesii | reverse complement strand
AATTGGGGCCGCCATCTTATGCGATTTTGAAAAACGTGAAGCATTAAACTTGCCGGAGATGGCATGATATGTTCTGTAATCATGTCGGCTAGGCTTCCGCTTCAACGTAGCATGTTGTAATTGGCCAATGTTTGTTCTGCTTTTCTATGAGACCCTTTCAGGGGTAAACGAAGATGGATTTAAGTTCAATTTGCTCATCCGAGTCTATGGCACGACCATGTGTATGGAGCTTACATGTACCTGCTAGACCTAAGTTGGTTTACTCATATTTTCACTCCTTTTACTAGTACTGCTAAGGGAGATAATTAGAATGTGTTGTCAAAGAATTATTAGGAACATAATTGTATCACAACACATTGCACATGTCTCCTTGAATAAATTACATAAGCAAAATTTTATATAGCTTTTATGGATGGAAGGAGTGTTGAATTTTTTTACTGTGATGCACAATGGTATACTACTCAACTGTGATCAAGGTTAATGCTGGCCAATATTGATGCAAGCACTACTAAAGAAATAAGTGGATATAAGATGGCATTGGTGTGTATCTTTGAGTAATCATCATGTATAGATGTTGATAACCTATAGTAAAAAAAGACCAAACATATGATGTTAGGTTTGCAGGTATGCATATTGTATCAGTAATGATGTCGGCTAGGCTTCCACTCCATTGTAGCATGTTGTAGTTGGCCAATGTTTGTTCTGCTTCTCTATGAGACTCTTTCAGGGGTAAACGAAGATGGATCCGTTCAATTTGCTCATCCGAGTCTATGGCACGACCATGTGCATGGTTCCTACTTGCTAAATACTAAAGTTGGAATCATCACATCATTCTTTTCACTGCTTCAAGGAGAGATATCACAATTAAAAAATGTTGTCAGATAACTATTAGGATTGTAACTATAGAATAATAAACACATTTCACCTAATTTCTTGGACAAATTTTCGTTATCAATTTTCATTTTCTATGGTTACAAGGAGTGTTCTAAATTTTCTACTGTGATACACAATGGTATACACTCAACTTTGAGCAATGCCAGAATCCTCTCTCAATGTTGATTGATAATGGCCAATTTTGATGCACTACCAAAGAAACAGGTGGATGTAAAATGGTATTGGTGTGTGTCTTGTAGTAATTAACATGCATAGCTGTTGATAACCCAAATAAGCCAAATACATGCTGCTAGGCTTGCAGGTTTGGATGTTGTATCAATAATCATGTCGGCCAGGCTTCCGCCCCAGTGTAGCATGTTGTAATTGGCCAATGTTTGTTCTGTTTCTCTATGAGACCCTTTCAGGGGTAAACGAAGATGGATCCGTTCAATTTGGCCATCCCAGTCTATGGCACGTCTATGCATATCCCTGCCAACCTAAAATCAGATTCATACAATTTTGTTCATCTTCGGCTGATAGCCAGCCACTAAAATGAAGAGATGCAAGTGAATGATTAGAAACAGAACCATATAGCAGAGCATAAGTTGTAATTGTCCAATGTCTTGATTTATTTCTTTATGGATAAAATAGTGTAACAGCCAATATTTTAGCGTACATAAATTTTAGTGAATCGGGGAATAATTTTTCTGGTATCACATCACAATTTGCTATGCATTCTAGCATGATTGCTATACAAAAGATGTTTTGTGTAGCTACTTTTTCACATAGAACTGTACAGTTAGGTGTTGCAAATGTTTTCTCAATATCTAAAACTGCTAGTCAAATGTGACAAGTAAAATTATTCCCTGGTGAATTCACGGGATTTCGGACCTTTTCACACATTAATGAGTTATTTTCACGCTTTAAAAGATCATTGTAGACAAGTCTATGGGCGACACTCAATCCGCAAAAATAAAACCCCATTGAAAATTTCAGCTCTTGTGGCCATTCTAAAAATACCCCCTGTATCAATTATTTTTGCAAGATCGGGCAGTGTAAAAAAGAGAGAGCAATGCGTAATGGTTGAGGTACAACAAGGCTATGTGTATGAGAGTATTTGAATAGGGCAGCTCTTAAAAGCNCGCCGGAGATGGCATGATATGTTCTGTAATCATGTCGGCTAGGCTGCCGCTCTAGCGTAGCATGTTGTAATTGGCCAATGTTTGTTCTGTTTCTCTATGAGACCCTTTCAGGGGTAAACGAAGATGGATAAGTTCAATTTGCCCATCCCGGTCTACAGCATGACCATGTGCATGGTACCATACCTGTTAAGCTAAGGTCAGAATCCTCACATTTTCATTCTTTTCACTGCTGCTAGCTGAGATATCACATTTAGAATATGTTGTCATAGAATTTTTACTACTGTAATTGCAGCACAATACATTGCACCTGTTGTCTTGGACACATTTTCATTATTCATTAGCTTTCATCGTCCTTGAGTGCAAGGAGTGTCCTAAATTTTCTACTTTGATACACAATGGTAAACTCCACTCGATCCCTAGCAATTCCAGCAAAGTCAGAATGCTGACATTGTCATTCTTTTTACTGCTACTAGGGGAGATATCACAATTTGAATGTCTTTAGAGAATTTTTAGGAATGCAATTGTAGCACAACACATTGCACCTTGGAAACATTTCTGTAGCAAAATAGCATTTAGCTTTTTATGGATACAAGGAGTTTTCTAACTTTTCTACTGTGATGCGCAACGGTACTGTATAGCACTAAACTTTTAGCAATTCTAGCATCTTTATCTCTCAAGATTAATGCTGGCCAATATTGATGTGTTACCAACGAAACAGGTGGATGTAAAACAGTATTGTTGTGTTGTTTACAGTAATTAACATGCAGAGATGTTGATACCCCGTAGTCACGATAGGCCAAAAATATGCTGTTAGGTTTGCAGTTATGCATGTTGTATCAGTAATCATATAGCTAGGCTTCTGCTCTAGCGTAGCATGTTGTAATTGGCCAATGTTTGTTCTGCTTTTCTATGAGACCCTTTCAGGGGTAAACGAAGATGGATAAGTTCAATTTGCCCATTCCAGTCTACAACGTGACCATGTGCATGTTACCATACCTGCTACCCCGAAGTCTAAACCTCACATTCACATCCTGTATAGTAATGCTAGGGGATATATCATGATTAAAATATGTTGTCAGAGAACTTTTAGGAATATAATTGGAGCACAGCACATTTTGTTTTTCTATGGCTGATATCGAGTCATCAAAAGGAAAAAAAAGTTAGTGAATGATTATAAATAGAACCATACAAAACACAGCATAATCTAATATCACATTTCATCTCTTTTGTGGATAAAATTGTGTAAAAGCCAATATATTTCAGTAAATTCACTGAATTCTAGACCTTAATAGCGAGTTGCTATTCTTCACGCTTTGAAAAATTACTGTACTCATTCAAGTCTATGGGTATTCTAATGAGTGAAAATGTTGATGAATTCATGGACGCTTAACCAGCAAAAAATAGAACCTCGTAAAAAAATTTAGCTATTACAGCCATTGTTCTAAAAATAGCCCTGATATCAATTATATTTTTGCAAGATGGGGCAGTGTTAAAAAACGAGAGAGCAATGCGTAATGGCGGAGGTACAACAAGGCTATGTGTATGAGAGTATTTGAATAGGGCAGCTCTTAAAAGCCGAGTGCAATACATTATCGCCATTTTTCTGGAAAAATAGAAAGCAATGTTTTTTAGTGCTTTCCCATTTTAGTTTGCTGCAATTTCCCTTCCAATGCAGTAGTGGAATATTTGACTCCATTCCCAATCTTTTAATGAATGGATGTTCTCTTTTCAATATTTTTCATTTGCGTTTGCTTGATGACCACCCATAATCGATATTAGTTATAGAAAGGTGTATAAATAACAAATTGCAAATGCATGAGTATTGTAATAATAATAATAATAATATACATTATTTCTATAGCGCTTAAAACAGAGAGTACCATAGCGCTCTACAATTTAACAGAACAAGAAAAATCAAAAAATTTGAGTACTGTAGGAAAATGTTACAAAGTTACTGTACAACATTGGAGAGGGAATCTATGATAGTAACCACATAAATTTGTGACAGTTATCAAATAAATATTAGGATAGACAAATTGGGTTGTTCTGAATTACAAACAAATAGCTTTATTCCTTTGACTAATACTGCAACTGGGGTTGATCGATTGGCTGATCTATTGGTTTATTTCCATTTTAATAAAATGCTAGATAACAAACAAATAAATGTGTGCAATTTGAAGTAAACGTACATTCAACTAAACAAAAAAGGAAAATCATGTAATCCTGCATAAAGTCTATAGGGATTACAGAACTCAGTAGTGTATGGGTCGATTCCCAACTTTACATGGTACAAGAAATTCTAAGTGATTTGTGCATCAGAACCCTATTATTGTAATGCTATCATAATTGTATGCAGTTCAAATCTGCAATCAATGAATTTCTACATATTACCCATGCATCCATCCATCTCACCTGGGTTGAGTGCAGCACAATGTTAATGAATATGGTGCTGAAGTAATTGTCCTTCATAGCAGTTTTGCCTTGAACCATTAACCTTCTCATTGAAAAGCCCTCAAGTTTAAACCACTTGACCACAGTGTTTGAATGCATACAATATGTTACTTCTAACAAAGTTAATCAGATACAAATTAATAGCAACTTGATCTCTTCAGCGAAGCAATGTGAAGTATAACATTATGCAGACAAAAATGAGAAGTAGCAGAACTACTTTCATATCTTGCTTAGATTCCATTACACACACACAACATTGGATACATGGGGTTTTCAATATTCATAGGAATTTGATAAAAATATGGCTACTTCTTGTGGCCTCTGTTACCTTTTGGCATTATTAATTTATTGATGGACTCAGCCATGCATGGAGCTATGTGATTACTTTTCACTAATGATTATGTAAAGGATAATGGATATTTTCTTTGATGGGATTCAGGCCGAACACCCTTCGGTTTCGGCATCACTTGATGTGGATTGCTTTCAATCTTTGAACTCTTATTATTATCTTTGAGATGTTTCAATTTCTTCTCACTGTTGGTTATTCATCCATCTATCACATTAGATTCGTTATTTATTCTGTTTCTCTCCTTCTCTATCGATAGCTCTGTTCTCTAACTCAACTTTGCGAGGATGTTCTTTCTCCTTATGTTCATTTTCTCTTCCTATGCATCGTAATCTTTCTGTCCCCTTTCTCTTTCTCTTTTCCTTCCTTGGTTTCTATTTCTATGTTCTTCCCTACCAGTTTCTCCTTTCTTTCTCTCTCCCTCTTTCTTTCCTCTATCCTTGTTTCTCCCTTTCTCTTTTCTCTCCCCCCTTTCTCCTCTTTCTTTTTTTAACTTCCTGCCATGTATCTGCTTGCTCTGTTTCTCCTTAACTAGATGATATTGCCTGCCCTTCTCTCTGTCTCTCTCTCTCTCTCTCTCTGTCTGTCTCTCTCTCTCTCTCTCTCTCTCTCTCTCTTCATTATGATTTATAGTCTTACCTTATATATTTGATTTAAAGATTATCATGATGTCAATCAATCTTTAAATTCTCTCTCTCTCTCTCTCTCTTCATTATGATTTATAGTCTTACCTTATATATTTGATTTAAAGATTATCATGATGTCAATCAATCTTTAAATTCTTCTTGATTTCATTTTACAAGCCTTCTTGGACAATTTCTCTGACCAAGCAGATGAAATAAATGATTTACCAATTCATAACGCAGCAAACAATTTCATCCTGCGCTCCAATTTCCCCTTCAATGTACCCCTCGGTTCGTTACATAGTTGGTACATGTACATGAATATATCCATGTCATATAGTTCTGCTTTTACTGTAATCAAATTGTAAGCAGACCTTCTCTAGACACATGCTGTTTTTGGCCTTGGGTTTTGATTGGACGAAAAGTATTGTGTTGTCAAAGTGCTTAATCAGTTCTTCGTTAACCCATTGGAGGCTGAGGTCTTATTCTGGTGTGGCAGTTTAATAATAATAATAATACATGGCTTTTATATAGCGCTTATCAACTCTTCATTAGAATTCTCTAAGCGCTCTACAGTTGCAGCAGTATTACCCTGGCTTTAGCAGTGCAGCTATCAGGCGCATCAGCTTTTTCAAGGAATAAATTCCTACCAGGTACCCATTCACCTCACCTGGGTTGAGTGCAGCACAATGTGGATGAATTTCTTGCTGAAGGAAATTGATGCCATAGGTGGGATTCGAACCTACGACCCTCTGGTTGAAAGGCGAGAGTCAGAACCACTACACGAGGTTTGCTTGAATTCCACCAATGGATATCCTTGTGTAAGAAAATCTCAAAATTCTCACTTCACTCAACCCAGGGAGGTTAATTAGATCCCAGTAGGAAGTTGCTATTTGACTCTCATTGCCAAAAATATTGTTATGACTTCTGAAAATCATCCAATGAGCCCTCAAGTCAACCCTTGACTAAAAGTGCAATACCAAGTCCAAAGTTTTTATTGTAGTACCAAAAGTTATTCAATAAATTTATGATTTTAATGCTGGCTTTATATTCAGTTTCAATTCGATTGAATGTCATAGTCAAATAAGACTATATTTACATAAAAAAGCATCAAATCTTTGCTGATAGGAGTGCTATAGCTTGCAACTCATTTGCATTTTTGGAACGAAACAAGCTTGTTTGACTAGCTAGCAAACAAGCTTGTACAAAGTGTATGAAAATTTGTATAAGGGTATGTACATGTAGACATGCATTATATAAGAATGTAACAGTTTGGGAGATTGGGTTTGAACCTGCATTGTCCATATACCTTGCTAGTCAATTTCATATTCACACTAGAATGCACCTGAATTTCATTATTTATCTTTCTCTTCCACGAATCGTTACTCATATCCGCCCAAAACGACTGATGCTATTTTCCTTTCCCCTTCACCAGACCCAATACCCAACCATCCGAACGCAAGCGGGATCACGAAAAATGGTTGATACGATTATGATTCGCCTGCTGATCCCCTGCGTGGTTTTGAACTTCATCAGTGTGTGAAGCGTTGCGCGAGGAAAGTGATTATGTCCGGCCTGTTGCAACTTAGCACCGCTCATCTTTTTAAAAGAAACTTGTTAATAGGACCTCCCCCCTCCTGTTACCCCAAGTTTTCTCCAATATCTGTTTACACTCTAAAAAGTAGATTGTCTATTTTGCAATATTCGTGTTAAAAGGAATGTTCACCTTTTTCACATGATCTTTTGAATAGGACCACCCCTCCCATGCTCCAATGTTTTTTTACATCTTAACTCTGTAACCCCCCTCCCCCTCTGATTTATCCTTTTCTTTTTGTTTTACTCTATAAAACCTAAAGTGTAATTTTAAGTGTTAGGTATTAACATGAAATTAGGTGTTAACATGAAATTGTGATTTTTCTCTAATGCTCTTTTTATATCTTTACACTGTAGATAGCACTCAAAGTGTTCAATATTTCGTAAGAGGGTTATTTTAGCACCAGGTTATGCACACAAATTCACCCTTGGAGGGTGATGAGATTAATGACTTTGTAAATCTACTCAATCCCTCGGGAGATGTGGTCATACAATTAGTT
The DNA here is from genome assembly GCA_036244855.1 of Temnopleurus reevesii. Taxonomy (NCBI): domain Eukaryota; kingdom Metazoa; phylum Echinodermata; class Echinoidea; order Temnopleuroida; family Temnopleuridae; genus Temnopleurus; species Temnopleurus reevesii. The sequence continues at coordinate 13,950 of BQKZ01011943.1, read as the reverse complement.
CCAGCAGATTTGTTTCCCTGTCATTCAATTGTTTGATTAAGAAGTTCAAAAGTTCAATGGTCCAAGACACAAATGATCATATTTTGAAGTGATTCACACATATTTGAATTTTAGATTGATGCATAGTGTACCTTTAATTTAGCAGAAAAAAAAAGAAAAAACGGAACAGAATGAAATATCAAAATAATTTTCCCATTCACTCCACCTGTGTTAGGTCAGCGCAGTGTGGATTCATCTGTTGCTGAAGGGCATTTCACCTTTTGGAATTTTGAACCCATGACCCTCTTTAATTGGTAGATGGAACTATGGGGCCCTTTTTGCATAAGCTCGACACATCTTTATGTTTTATGTGTTATTGAAACGATTCATGCCTTATCCAACATGAATGAACAGGGCATTGCGGAGATTTTGTGAAAAAAAATTCACAGGCATATTAGGGTAGGAATTAAACCAACGACCTTCTGCTGCCTAGAGGTGTACATCTTCATTTAGGAAGCCCTTTTTATGTAGCAAGCTGTGGATAAATGTTTCATACACATTTTGTGATGATATTTTGTGTACTTAAACATTTGAGTGAAAGCCTTACATGTATCTATACAGACCAAAGTACATCTAACTGTATATTTACAACAGAAGCAACAATAATGGAATAAACAGGAACATATTTTAAGAAAAAGAGAGACTTAAATAAGAACTGGTTTTTGATGAAAAACAATCCCTGTCCATCCCTAATCCTTTGCTCTTATCGCGGCAAAGATCGATGAGTGACTTTGATTAGGTGATGCTCGGCTGTGACGTCACCCTGGTAACGGGAGACGAAGGGAAGGGAGGCAGGGAGAGCGGTGAGAAATGTGAGAAAAGCAGAAAGGTGAATGTATTTACCAAGGATTTTTTCAAGCTAGCAAAAGAAGTTATTAAAATGAAAGGGTGGAGCTTTTGTTTTTAAAGAATAATATCAAACCTCCCATTTATTTTGATTTGATGTTTTATTCCATTTGAGTTATTTGTCAGTTGAAAAGTACATGATTCATAATATTCTAAATGGTCATGTTGAGATCCAATATTTTGGTTCATATCGCTGAGTCATTGCTAGAAGGGCGCTATCACTATACAAAAGGAATCAAGCTTGCGCCTTTCTGAATTTAATTGAATTGAATGGAATTGAATGGAATTGAATTGAACGTTTATTTCCTTTTTCACAAACATAATCAATATAAAGTAACATGACAAAGTAAAACAACCAAAAGAGGGGAGCACCCTGAAAGCGTAGAGCTCTTGAGTCGGGGTTGTCTGGCACAGACCGGGTCAGGATCTTTTATGTAAAGTGATACAGTCTAACCTCGTTATAACGAAGTTGTTAGGACCAGAGAAATGACCTCTTTATATTGAAATCTTGTTATATCAGGGCCAATATACAATGAAATACAAAGAGATGGGACTAGGAAAATCACCTTCTTATAACGAGAGCTTGTTATATCAGTACTCTTTACAACGAGGTTTGACTGTATAGGGCCTCGAGTTTGTGAATGATATCTGCATAGAGCTGTATTATTGCATGAACAAGACTCTGCCATATCATCTGAAAAAAATATATTTTGTATCCCAATTTTCTGTGACCTTCAGATTAGGGTGGGGGTTTCTTTTCTCATTTAACACATCCACTGGGCGAAAGAAAAATCTAAAAATACCGGAGCTCTCGGAAATAGAATGCAATTAGAGCTGCGCGGGTTACCGTACGTACACCAAGCATGAAATTCTTATCAGGATGATGTTTTGTGAAAAAGCGTCGCAAGGGAATGGTCGGATGCAGCCGGTCGAAGGTGTGAGAGTTTAATACTTTATGCCGCTTACTGTTAGTGGGACTCCCTCGTGTGTTGGGTTACTTACGGAGAGAAGACTCCGGTGGATTGGTAAGACGGATGGTTGGGGTTTCAGGCAACAATGCTCTCCTCGCGACTTCAAGTATTGATTAAAGTTTAAGTGGATCTTTTGTCGAGAATGGGAAGGTTTGTGGAACTTGCTGATGAAAATACAGCACAAAATGGAATAAATATGATAAATCTAGGGCAAATAAGTCTGCTGTAATAAGGTTCATTACCAAAAAAGTCATGGATTATGTTTTAATTATAGACATTTCAGAATGGCTGTACTTCGTCGGGGCAAGGGACACCATTTGATAACTGAAATTGTTCATGAGAGAAATTGATTACAGTGTGTTTAATGACAATCAAACAGTAGTTACATTTGGGTATTTCTAGATAAATTAAACTTCATTTGAAAGTAAAATAAAATCCGGATGATTTTTAGTAGTAGATTTATCGCCCAGCTTTGCAGTGCTTAAAATCTGATGTAACATGTTTTATAAGAAAAAGTTACTTGTTTGTTCGAAGGATCTTGTGATGTCATTTTGACAAATTTTCAAAATAACATGTTTTGTATCACGTACAACTCCTTAGTTTTGTGTTGTGTACAATTCCTTTTTTTTTTAGATTCACAATATAAGAACAAAAAGCATGCATCCAAATACAATTCTAATATGAAAAACAAAGAACTCTCATTCGTTATTCTTTCCATTTGTTTCACCATCTTGCGATATTTCATAATTAGGTCACGAGACAGCCATCAAAACAAGAGGCTATGCCCGGCAGACACCAATTATATCTTTGGTTACACATGGTGCCCTGTTTATGCCACAGTTCTCAACATTTTGTTTTTCAATTATGTGATGTTTTTCTTCATTTCATTTTCACAATTCCATTGAAGATGCTGTATGTCTTTGAGTTGTTGAATTTACAGAAATAATTAAACTGATGAGGTTGATGATTTGTCACATGACTGTATATAGTGGCAACCTGTCTATAGAAGCCCCATATTTATTCATAAGGTACACTCTAAAAACAATCTAATCAAATTTGATTAGAATCTAATCAAATTTGATTAGGAAAACAATACAAATGGGGACACCTGGAAATCTAATCAAAATGATTATAAAAATC
>BQKZ01011942.1:0-18054 GCA_036244855.1 Temnopleurus reevesii | reverse complement strand
AACAAATCTCCCCACATCAAAATACTTCCCATTCCCGATGACGTCACTGCGGCCGTTCTTAGCAACAAGGTGACGGAGCGTGCGGCAAGAGAGGATCAACAGAATCTAAATTATTCAGAGAAAGATTGAAGACTGAAAAATTCATCAACTCCAATCAATTCAGATTTCTAAAGGTTGGTTCGAGAATATTTTCAGCTTCGCCTCCCAAATGAACTTGAACAAATCTCATCCTATTTTCAATTCATCATTTTTCATTTTTGCCCTTTTTCACTCTTTCCTGTTTTAAATCAAGAGTCAGAGGTATTTATCAGTATAGCACAATGCCAATTTTTTTTTTTAAATAAGCAATCATCCATGTTATCCTTTTATTTTTATATCATCCCTATTTCATTTTTCCTGTTTTTAATTGAGTGTAAGAAGTGAACCATTGTTTATTAGTGTAGCACAATTTGGATAAATTTTATGCTGAACAAAATTAAAGGTATACCTGGAATTCATTCTGACTGAATGGCATGTGTTTTATGTCCAGTTTATAGACACTATCTTGCTCTTACATGCAACATTTTCGGGAGAACATCACATTGAGAAAACAAAAAAGATATCCAATGACTTTGTCATACAAACCACAAAAAGGGGAATATTGACACATGTACATGTTACACATGACGAAAAAACAACTCGTTATTAATGAATTTCTTTTGGCCCTACACCCCTTTCAACACCACAATAGTCCGGACGTTGTCGAAATAGTCTCAAGATTTTACCCTAGTACAGCTGGATTACTTTTGGAGAGAGTTACCACTGACGTCTCAGGAGCATTTTAACATGTCAGCGTATCAAATGTTAAGTCACCCTTGTCATGACGACAACGCCATCAGAAGATGGTTAGAAATTTAAAGGTCTGCTATTAATACAGAGCTTTTGGCCACTTAGCAATGCTTCGGGATCTACCCTAAAATATTTCCCCTCCAAAACGAGAAAATGTTTTGCTCACCTTATGACATCACTGTGCCCATTCTTAGCTGCAAGGTGAAGAGGTGTGTGCATGGTAACGCCCGTATGTGACGTTGTCGCGATGAGTGTCGTGCAGTGTCTTCCATTTAGCAGCAGCTCCGCGACACCGCCTTTACCAAACTCTGCCGCTAGGTCCAGGGGCGTCTTTCCCTGCTTGTTCTTCGCGGTGGGGTCTGCGTCGTACTGTAGTAATGTCTCGACCTGTAATACAGAATAGTGGAAAAGAAGTGTGAAAGTTTCTTAAGGGCTAAATCACCCTACGATAGACAAAATATCCCATAAAAATTCTCAAAACTCAATGTTTCGGGCCGACTTTTTGTTCAGAATTTGCCCCAATACAAAAAAGAAGCATGTTGTTATTTTCATGTTTTTTGGCATTGTTTGTACACATATTAGTGTGCATCACATAGAGTACACATTTTTGCAAGGCCTGGATTGCAAATTTCACAAAAGTTAAAACACCGCAAAACATTCTGCTTACACATTACTACAGTGCAAGTTCACCCAACAGTCACTCATTGAACTAGTTGATATCTATTCATGTTGGTTTCCCCAGAGAAAACATACAATGGACAAAAAGCTAAGGAATATAAGGATTCACATTAACAGGAATGAAATAGGCAAATTAATCTGCTTTCAATGAAATGACTCACATTTTCACAATAGATTTTCATATTCCACAACAAAACGAGGTCTGCAAACAATACTCTAGTACAGAAGTTCAGTTAACATTCAACCACCCAACTACCAAACATAGAAAATCAACTACATGTAGCTGACATTTATTCACATTTATACCCCCTTATCAAGAATATGATAATAAAGAAGGCAAAGGACTATGGAATCTGATAGCTGCTATGAAAATAGACAAATTGCTCTACTTTCAATGAAATGACCCACATTCTCATAACAGATTTTAATATTCCACAACAAAACGAGGTCTGCAAACAAAGCTCAAGTGCAGAAGTTCATCAAAATGTCAACCATCCAACCATCCAATATTCAAAATCAACAAGCTGACATTATTCAAGTTGATACCTCCTTATCAAGCATATGATGATAAAAAGGCTAAGAAATATGAATTTAGATTACTGAGCACTATAGAAATAGACAAATTTATCTACTTTCAAAGAAATGACTCACATTCTCACAAAACATTTATTTGTTCCACAACAATGCAAATAATACTCAAAATTGCAGAAGTTCATTAAAATGTCAACCATCCAACCAACCAACCTCCAAAATCAAATCAGCTGACATTTATTCGGTTTAATACCGCCTTATCCTTCAGATAGAAATTAATCAACATCGTGTTGCACTCAACCCAGGAGAAGTGAATGGACATCGGTAGGAAGTAATTCCTTGAATGCAGTGAGCTCCTAAGAGTAGCCATTCTGTAGCCTGGTAATAATGCACAAAGCGCTTAGAAACACTTTGTATCAAGCGCTATATAAATGTTGTGTATTATCATTATCATTATTATTATTATCAAACATACAATGACCAAAATAACAAATAGGCAAATTGATCTGCTTTCAATGAAAGACCCACATTCTAACAATACGACAACACTGCAAACAATACTCTAATGCAGAAGTTCAGTAACAGTCAACCACCCAACCGCCAAAAAACAATAATTTTTTCTCTATGTAACCCCCTTATCAAACACAAATGATAAAAATAGAATCTAACAAGTATGAATATGCAAATTAGTCTGCTTTCAATGAAATACTCACATTTTGACAATACTACAACACTGTAAACAATTCTCAAGTGCAGAAGTTCAGTAACAGTCAACCACCCAACCTCCAAAATCAACCAACTCATCGCTTCAATACCCTCTTATTGAACACACAATGATAAAAGTATTTGCTTCATTACTTTATCTTCTTCTTCTTCTTCTTCTTCTTCTTCTTCTTCTTCTTCTTCTTCTTCTTCTTCTTCTTCTTCTTCTTCTTCATCTTCTTCTTCTTCTTTTATTTCTTTTCTTCCCCCTGTTATCTTTCCTTTCGTCTAATGGTCCACAAGGAAGACCAGTTGCACTTTAAAGTAAAGCTGATTATGGGCTATCCAGTCGTATGGTATTTTTATGATGGAAAACAGAATTAATCAAAAATAGAATTCATATCAAACATAATGTAGGGAAAGTGATCTGCTTTCAATGAAAGCCTCACAATTTCAAAATACTCAAGTGGAGAAGTTCAGTAAACAGTCAACTACCCAATCACCCATCCTCCAAAATCAAGAGCATACAGGGTCACTCCCCCTGTGGAATCAGGAGGGCCTTCCCCTCTATCCCGAATTTCGGAATAAGCTCAATATTTCTGGAAGTGGCATGGGGGAATGGTTCTGACTCTCATCTTCTAATTAAGAATGTATGCAAATTTTGTTGCACTAAACCCAGGTGAAAAAGGAATTTATTCCTTGAAATGCTTGAGTGCCTGAGTGGCTGGCTCGGCAGTTATAACAATGGTAATAATATGGTACCTAGTATCATGCACATCAGAATATTCATATTATCATCCAGATAAACTATACCGATCAGCACTATAAAGACTCTGCCTCGGCCGAATCCTTTGAGACTACAACAATCTTGAATGAGCCTGGTAATTCGCACTGTGCAGACCCAGTTCAGGTTTTATTTTCTTGGGCTAATTTTTTGAAGGTTCATCAGATCAAAGGCTTCTTTTTACATTTACTTCTTTTAATTTTTGGAACAGATTTCATGTAGAAAATAAGACTTAGAATGGAGCAAAAAGTACTATCACATCTCAAAACGACTATTCCGGTATTAGATCTCATATTTTCCCAAGCTTTTACTGTGATTTTTTAATTTTCAGTAAAGAGCGAAAAATAAGGTACAAAATTTGTTTATTTCAAGCTGAATAGGAAAGAAGACAGCAATAGCTCAAGGACAAGTTTGGGGCAGCGCAGACCAGGTTTACTCAATGTCAAGATAACTTGTGGAGTGGGCTAAAACCACATATATCAAGGAAAGTCAGGCAGTGCAATACCAGCTATAGAGTCTATGGAGTCACTCCCACCTGGGAACTCAAAAGGACCAAAGAAATTACCGTCTAATTTCTTAGTACCATTCCCAAATGGGTATAGAGTTAACCTTCACTGGCTATTAACCTTTTGAGCGTATGAAAAGAGTCTGTTTTTTCCTTCATACTACCCTTTATATCGCACCGGCAACTTGGCGAAGTTTTAAACAGGTTCCCGGTTAATATGATCTTTTCATCACAAAAGTATGGTAAAATATATTTGGGGAAGTTGTGAAAAATGGAGTCAAGTATCAAATAATGAAAGCATTTCATGTTGCTATGTCTGATATAACTCTCCTTGAGCAATTATATTGTTGTGAGAAGTTCAATGGCAAGTATAAAGTTGCCATGAAAAGCCAAAGCTGATTGATTAAGCAAAGATACACAAATATCATTTTCATCCCACCAATGATTTCTCATCACATAGAGTTGTTGCTACGTCTAGCAATCCTCTTGCAAGACAATCACGCTAGGACAAAGGTTATAAGTTCATTCAATCCAATATGCTGCCATAAAATACCTATGAGCACAGATTACCCCATGAAAGTAAGAATAACAATCATTTCCATCTTTCTCATAATTGGTAACTGTACTTTTGGTTCCCAATGATATCTGACCCCCTCCCCCCCCCCCAACCCCCTCTCGAAAATCTTGCTAAGCCTATGTACCTTTTTTCCAAACCATAATGGGCAAACACACACCTATCTCAGGTCTAACGTTCAACTTCCAAAAATCACAAATCTATTTCCTAGGTGATTAAACAAACAAAATTGCTTTACAACACCAATTTACGTCATTTACAGGTGACCCCCTCAAGATGAAAACACGCTAACATTGTTTCTGATTTCACCTAAACAATGACAAACAGTCGTCAAATCAATGTTGGGAGGAGACCTGTAAACAATGTATTTTGTTTCAATTCTTCCACCACTCAATGCAAATTAATCACAGTTCTCGAGAGGCTATTTAGCTTTGTGACCCTCAAAAAAAGAAGAGTTATGAGAAAATCGGATATCATTTGCACAACAAGAGGAAATCAAATTAAAAATTCAATTTCTAAATTTGAAATTTGAATTTTGAATTTGAAATTTGAATTTGAAATTTTGAATTTGAATTTTGAATTTTAAATTTGAATTTTAAATTTTGAATTTGAATTTTGAATTTGAAATCAGAATTTTTAATTTGAAATTTAAGTTATTTACAGGTGACCCTCTAAAGATGAAAAACATGCCAAAAAATATTTGATTTCACCTAAACAATGACAAATAGTCATCATATCAATGTTGGGAAGAGAATGTAAACAATGTATTCTGTTTCAATTCTTCCACTGATGCAAATTAATCACAATTCTTGAGAGGCTCTTTAGCCTTGTGGCCCTCAAAAAAAGTTGTGAGAAAATCGGAAACCATTGGCACAACTAGAAGAATTCAAATTCAAAATTTAATTTCTAAATTTGAAATTTGAATTTTTAATTTTAAATTTGAATTTTTAATTTAAATTTTAAACCTTAAATTTGAATTTTTAATTTGAAATTTGAATTTTGAATTTCAAATTGAACTTTGAATTTGAAATTTAAGTTATTTACAGGTGACCCTCTTAAGATGTAAACACGCTAACATTGTCTTTGATTTCACCTAAACAATGACAAACAGTCGTCAATTCAATGTTGGGAGGAGGTGTAAACAATGTTTTCTGTTTCAATTCTATCACCCGATGCAAATTAATCTCAGTACTGGAGAGGCTCTTTAGCCTTGTGAAACCAAAAAAAGGAAAAGTTGTGAGAAAATTGGATATCATTTGCACAACAAGAAGAAATCAAATTCAAATTTCAATTTCAAAATTTGAAATTTACAGTTGACCCCCTAAATTTGAAAACATGTAAAAAACATTTTTTTTATTTCATCTAAACAATGACAAATAGTCGTCAAATCAATGTTGGGAGGAGGAGGTAAACAACGTATTCTGTTTCGGTTCTTCGAACACTGGATGCAAATTAATCATAATTCTCGAGAGGCTCTTTAGCCTCCTGACCCTAAGAAAAAAAGTCTTGAGAAAATCGGAAACCATTTGCACAACAAGAAGAAATCAAATTTAAAAATTCTATTTCTAAATTTTAAATTTGAATGACAAATTTGAACTTTGAATTTGAAATTCATGTTATTTACAGGTGACTCCCTACCGATGAAAACATTTGATTTCATCTGAACAATGACAAACAGTCGTCAAATCAATGTTGGGAGGAGGAGGTAAACAATGTATTCTGATTCAATTCTTCAAACGCTGGATGCAAATTAATCACAGTTCTCAAGAGGCTCTTTAGCCTTGTGACCCTCAAAAAAGAGTCGTGAGAAAATCGGAAACCATTTGCAAAACAAGAAGAAATCGGAGGAAGAAGAAGAAATTCAGAAGAAGAAAAAAATCAGAATTGATACAGAAGTGAGAAGTGAACTCCTTTTCTGTGTGGTCAATTTGAAAGGGATCTGCAGATCAGTCATTTCTGGAACCAATTTGGAAGTCCCAGAACAACTGTGGCAGTCTAAATCCCCAACGTTTTGGAAAATGTCAAGCCAGCTGTTGCCTTTAGGTCTACAGTGTAGTCCCAACTATACAAAAGTAGGTTACTGGATAGGTGTATCTCATTGGTTTCACACCAGGCATAGGCAAGCAGCCAAAATAGCGTACACTTTATAAAGAAGCATCTTCAGTTTTGTTTTATTTTGTTTTGTTTGTATTGTGACTTGAAGAAGCCCCATTGGTTTAGTCATACCCCTTATTTTACTGATCATTGTGGGACTTTTACCAATAAGAAGTATATGCTATGATATTTATGTTTATTATTAAATTATGATATTTGTGTTTATTGTCCTAATTATTATTTTTCTTGTTTGTCTGTATAAGTTATAATTTTGAGAATTTGTACTTTTGTTTAATAAATGCAGAAACTTCTGCTAAAGAAATATTTGTATGATTGAAAACCTTATAAAAACCCATTTTGAAAGATTGTTTATCGTGTGGCAAATAAATATTATACAATCTACAAAATTAGACAAGAGCCAAGAGCTAATTAAATATAAACAGAACAGCGTACATAACTAACAATGATTAAACAGTCAAATTCAAATTTTCAAAAAGAATCAGCTCATTAAGAATTATGATATAGCCTCAAAATGTGTGTAATCTACCTATATCATGATAAACATCCCATGAACATGTATTTCACCCTTTTTTAATCTTTACACCAAAATTGTATTTGTGCTTTAAAAAATATATAAATATGATTTAAAATCTTAGACCTAAAATGCATAATGGAAGACTTCTGTCAATTTATGTCACATAAATAAACAAGGGATTTAAAGTTTGTTTGGGTGTCTATAAAATTTGGGGTCATCAAACTTCCTATGGCAGGATGAAAATCAAAGTTAATGTGATAAACAGATGAATTCAGTAGTCTTCTTCCTGACAATATTGAGCTCTTGACTTTCTTTTATTTCAATTGAACTTTGGGAAAGGCCTCTTGCATCATTTAAAGTCAGTCCGTCATGATCGACATGACTTCCAGTTGCGGGCGAAACTGTCCGCAGCCATTTTGAATGCGCAGATTGCCGAACAGAAAATCACATAATTTTTTACCTGGAATAGCGAGTAAGCAAGCTTTATTTTGCTAGCTCACAGCTCGGCAGTCGTAAACGTATGTCTTCCGCACGTTTTTAGAAAAAAAATCATAGCCAAAGAGGGGACGAATCAAAGTTACACGTAACTACAAGGATCGAAAAGTCTTACGAAGTGTTCCGAGTTTCTGAGCTTGGCAAGGTGCGTAAGCAAGGAAATTTTCAAATATCGTTGTTGCCAATACGAAACACGCCGTCCGTGCGCGCTCGCAAGCGAAAGTCATGTCAATCATGACGGACTGACTTTTAAGGCATTCACAGAATGTGCATTTTCTTCTGAAATTGTTTACACTCTATAAACTGATTATTCTGTAAAGAGCACCTAAAATTATAAAAATTTATTCTCCAAAAATCACTTCATGAAGATACTGTAGGTCTAGATCTATTTCCAAATAGCACAAATACAATTTCCAAATTGTTTTTAAACTGTATTCCAATTCGAATTTGTAAATTTTCAGCAATTCTCTCATATACATGGACAAGACACTATCTAATACCCTGTCTAATAAATGGTTCTATGGCAAAACTTTCATTTCCAGAATAAATTCCTATCATAAACTGACAAAAATGAAAATTCATGCATACATGTACATGGGTATGCAACTCACATTATCCTCTATTCATATGTATGCTATCTATATATTTGTTGAAGTTTTCTTTCTGTATCAAACTTTTTACCCCTCAAGCAAAATTCAAAAATAAAATTTCCATCTAACAATAGATGTACTGATAAGAAGATTGCACATTTAAGTTGAAATAGCATTTTGCTACCTACTGTACCCCACCAATCCAAACTTCATGTACACCACCTGCAAATAAGTGTCACATGAAATCATTATGACATTCTTAAGACATAACAACCTTGACCTTACAAACCACCTTACAAGCCTGAAAACTGGGACCTCACCAAATCAAACCATTTTTTTTTTCGTGCCATTACATAGACAGGCAGGTTTATCACGGCTACAAGCTAGTCCAGTTGAGGACTCTATGTTCTGATAATACCTCTGCATATTCTCTTGCACTGAACAAACAGGGACTGCATAGTACTCAACTACAGAGTCCTGACATAACCCTCTAGTCATGCTTATCCCTCTGATCACAGAGAGCTAACAGCTCTGATGGTCTTCTTTCGAGACTCAGTTCTTCCTGTGAGTGTGTGGGATAAAATAAACCCCCTCGATTGAGTCTGGGTCACAAACTTCTTAAATCGGGCGATAGCAAGGTCTGGCAAGTACTAGACTAGACCCGACCTTTGTAGACCTGAGCTCTCAAAATACAATATAACTGCCAGATTGGGTCTGAGTTTGCATACTAGCTACAGCTGTGTATTATCAAACCATATGATAGACAGGTCTGTCAAGTACAAGACTAGCTCAGACCAGACTAGGACCAGGTAGGGCCTGGGGATATAGGTGGGACCGAAGACCCAGCCTTTTCCACTTCCCCTGATCCTCAGGCTCTCAGACTTACATAAGACTGGAAGTCCTTGTCATAAGTCCTCTGTTCACCACTTGCCTCATTTGTCTCCCATCATCCCATCTGGGCTCGACCTTCGATCCATCTGATATTGACCTTCGACCCCTCATCAAGTCTTTCAGTCTGTTCTCACTGCCAAAGCTGCCTGTCATTTCTCAAGAATTTTTGTTCAGTGTAAATGACCCCAGTTAACCATTTCACGGAAAATTATGTGATTCACTTCATTCATATTGGATGGATTGAAGAAGAACGAAACCCTGCATTTTATATTCTCTCAGTAGATGGAGAAAAATAAAATGAACCAACTGTGAAAATTTGAGCATAATCCGACGATCCATTCAAAAGTTATGAATTTACAAAGTTATAGTGAATGTCCCGTCATGGGAATCCTCGAGTCGGCAACGCCGNGCAGCGACAAGGAGTCATTTTCCGACAGTTCCCATAGCAACTGTCAGCGATAGTGCTTTTCATCCAATCACAATCAAGGAATTTGTCAGCGCTGACTAATTGTCCCGGCGACAAATATTGATGAAACACCCCCTGAGCTCTCAAAATACAATATAACAGGCAGATTGGGTCTGAGATTTTAGGCTAGCCACAGCTGTGTATTCTCAAATCATATGATAGACAGGCCAGTGAAGTACCAGACTAGCCCTGACCAGACTAGGACTAGGCAGAGCCTGCGGATATAGGTTGGACCAAATATCCACCTCTTCCACTTCCCCTGATCCTTGAGCTCTCAAAATACAACATCGAATACTGGGTCTGAGCTTGCATACTAGCTACAGGTGTTTTTTTCTCAAATCATATGATAGACAGGTCTGCAAAGGACCATACTAGCCCAGCCCAGACTAGGACCAGGTAGCACCTGGGGTATAGGTGGGACCGAAGACCCAGCCTCTTCCACTTCCCGTGATCCTTGAGCTCTCAAAATACATCATCAATTGCTCTATTGGGTATGAGCTTGCGTCCTAACTACAGATGTGTATTCTCAAATCATATGATGGACAGGTCTGTAGATTACAAGACTAGTTCTGGTGAGACTATGACCAGGTAGTGCCTGCAGATATAGGTGGGACCACTTCCCCTGATCCTCAAGCTCTCAGACGGTGTTTACATAAGACTGGAAGTCCTTGTCATAAGCCCTCTGCTATTTTTCACTGCTCACCACTTTGACTTACCTCATTTGTCTCCCATTATCCCATCTGGGCTTGACCTTCAACCCATCTAATATTGACCTTTGACCCACAATCAAACCCTTCAGTCTGTTCTCAGTGCTAAAGCTGCCTATCATTCCTCCAGAATTTTGATTCAGTGTAAATGACCCCAGTTAACCATATCACTGAAAATCATGTGATTCACTTCATTCATATTGGATGGATTAATTACTCATTCCCTGCCAAAGGCCTTTAACATTCCCTGGCAGAGGCTTGAATCTAGAACCTTCTCATTTCAGGAACCTCTTCCCCTTCTCTTTTCCACTTTCCCCAATCCTCAGGGTCTCAGACAGTGTTTACAGAAGACTGGACGTCCCTGTCATTAGCCTTCGGTTCTATTGAACTGTTTGCCTTTTACCTCATTTGACTCCCATCATCCCCATCTGGGCTTGACCTTCGACCCATCTGATATTAACCTTTGACTCGTCATCAAACCTCTCAGTCTGTTCTCACTGCCCGAGTGTATTGAACTGATCCACATTTCCAATCACTGGTGTGAAAGTATCCCTGTTAGTGTCTGTCTAAAATCCTGCAGCAGTGACTTTGGTCAAGACCCTGCTTTACTGGAAAAGAGGGCAGGGCCAATACATTACACATGGAGGCGCCGTGGTGTGGTGGTCTTGACTCTCGCCTTTCAACTAGAGGGTCGTATAGGTTCAAATCCTACCCATGGCATCAATTTCCTTCAGCAAGAAATTCATCCACATTTTGCTCCACTCAACCCAGGTGAGGTGAATGGGTACCTGGCAGGAATATTTATTCTTTGAAATGCCAAGTGCGCCGTGAATGGCTGTCGAGCTAAAGCCAGGGTAATGATAATGTAAAGCGCCTTGAGCACTCAGCAGAGTGGAAACGGGCGCTATATAAATTGCATCTATTATCATTATTATTATTATTATTACGTCAGTTTGAATGAACCCTCTTGATAGAATAATACACAGGAGAGACAGCTGGTGTGAATGAACCTCCTTAGAGTCTGTCTGAAATCCTGCTGCACTGACATTGGTCATGACCCGACTTTACTGGAAAAGGTGCAAGGCCCACACACCACAACAACTTTCCCACATTCAATCACATAACATTATCACTCCTTCCATGGGTATAAACTTTCCAAAAAGGCAGTGCTACACTCTCCCAAGTTTATCCTATCTCACAACTTTAGCCTGATCAGCATTTTCACATAACAATGTCTGCATAAAACCAGGGAACTGATAAAACCAAGAGATTATATAACTTCATCACATTGCCAACAATATCGGTTGAAGCTCACTTTTGGATTTACTTTTTTCAACAGCTTTTGAAAAAACCTTCAAAGTTACAGACTGAAGCAAGACATTCTCAAGAATCATAGCCCTACTTGTGTCTTCAAAACATGAATTTGTAGGCCAATTTGTCAAATAGTGTGATATTCGTCAAACAACGATGGTTATAGATTGTCACTAGAGTTGTTCTGATCAGGTTCATTATGCCATATCCCGGGCTGGGACCTAAAGCATAAGAGTAAAAACATGCAATTAAACTTTCATATAATAAATATTGATCACATGTCTATGGCAAAACATAGGACAAGGAGATATGATTAATATTGAATATTAAATGCCCCAGAAATAGCAAACTAATTCCAAATTTAAGGATAGCCCAGACGTCCCCATCGCGGCGATACACTGTCCGCATCCATTATTCACTTGCCATCTACTGTTGAAGATGGCACATTTAGAGACAGGCGGGTATCGCGTTGCCTACTTGAGGATGCATCCATTTTGTAACATGGACCTCAAGTGGCCAACCAAGAACAAAATACGACCGCACGAATCTGTGTCAATTGATGTTGCGGAGCTGGGCCCAGACAGGCTTTGTTATGGTGGCTGTGAAGAATGCTCAACAGGCCATGTGCTTCACCCTTTCTGTGACCAGATCATACAACTTTCCAATTTGGTTTGTAAAGTTTGTGACTAGAGATGCAAAAAAAATTATCTGGTGCAAAATTTTGAGCCCCGTGACAAATATTTCACGTCACAGGACACACAGTTTGTGACCTGTGATAGGAAATTTGCTCTGTATGTCAAAAATTTGCATCCTGCGTCCAGGGATGTAATATATGAGTCCTGTAGTGGCGACCTTCACATCCCAGGTCATGCACTTTGCAGGCTGCTGATCCTATCTTACTAAGTTTGTATCTCTGGTCTGACTGGCCCTAAATCACAAATTTCATGACCTGGTTAAATAAAATATTACTGATGCACTTGGCCTGTCATTGAGTTCCTTGACATACCTAAAGAATGGCTCTCAATTTGAAGAGATAGCAAAAAGTGAGAGCATGGAAAATGAAATATTCTGGTTGTGGATCACAAAATTTGCGTATAAGGTCACAAATTTCACATCGAAAAATCAGAAACTTTCATGACCAGGGCAGTGTTTTACCAAATTATGAAAGACTATTTTACGAATGACTCGTATCAGTTTTTGTGCTGAATGATTGGGAATCTTACACAAACGTGTACCTCATTAATGTACTCCAGTCTTTATTAAAGTTGTGCCTAACTGTAAGAAAGCTTTGGTGAAGCACCTCCCAGATTGCAACAAACATGGCCGGTTATCAAGCGTAGTTAAAGGCCACCATTCTAACGGGGATGGCACTCAATTTGATGAGGTAGCAAAGAGGTGAGAGCTTGGCAAATGAAACATTATCTTGTCACACAGCGAATGCCAAAAGTCATCTATTCTAGGATGGCTTGTAAACCAATGTTGCTTGATAAACATGGGAAAAGCTGTACCAACAAGAACATCTTTCGAGTAAGATATCAAGTAACACTTCATTCAGAAGACAGTGTATTCTGACACACATCTTTTCGATGATGTACACAATATCCGCAGTGGAAATTCATGCATGAATCAATATTCAACATATCTGTGAGATTTTGTAATGCAAGAAGATTTTTTTAAATCATAATTTCCAAAAAAATATAATTTTGGTCTAATATATTTCTCTCTAAGAAGAAATATTTCTCTCTTCTGCGTATGACTGAGTAGCATCCATGTGATGCTACATGTAGGCGTAGAGGTATTTCTGAGTCTACTGACACCTCATAAGTTTTGCTCCTCCTTTAGGAGTTACTTGATGGATTCTAATCAATCTTGTCATGCTATAAAGGGGTGTGGAATTCTTAACAATACTTTAATCACTAGAAAAGAAGGGGGAAAAAAGAAGGAATAGTAGTGAACTCTATAGGTAGTAACCTCTTTATGTTGAATGTTACTAACTGATACATGGAGAGGACGCTCCCCCAAATGCGTACATATATTAAAGTTTTTTGACCTCACCTTATGACTTTCTACGACTGACTTTTACAGTGACTGGCACACAGGACCTTTTTGTGTCAAAGGTGCCAAAACCTCACAACAACAACAACAACAATAACAACAATACTTTTAAAAAAAAATGTAATTTCAGCTCCCAAAATTTACCACTCAATAGCTTCCATTTGGGAGAATGTCCTCTTTTCCTCATAACACGATAATTTTCAAAACATTTCATCTACTTACCACTGTGTAGCTTCCATATTGTGACGCTAAGTGCAGGGGTGTCTCCGAGTCCAATGACATCAGGTTTGGGTTTGCTCCAGCTTGTAGGAGTAACCTCACAGGTTCTAACTGACCTTGCAATACTCTTAAGGAGTTTGAAATTCTCGACAATCTCTATTTTTTTCTTTTTTATACGTTCGCATTTAAGAAATGTAATTTCTGGTATCAGTACTTACCACTGTGTAGCTTCCATATTGTGACGCTAAGTGCAGGGGTGTCTCCGAGTCCAGAGACATCAGGTTCGGATTTGCTCCCGCTTGTACGAGTAACCTCACAGGTTCTAACCGACCTTTCATTACTCTTAAGGGGTTTCGAATTCTTAACAATATCCTCTTTTTTTATTTTTTACATTCGTTTTNTGGCATCTCTGGTCTGACTTCAAGCCCTAAATCACAAATTTCATGACCTGGTTTAAAAAAAAATATTACTGATGCACTTGGCCTGTCATTGAGTTCCTTGACATACCTAAAGAATAGCTCTCAATTTGAAGAGATAGCAAAAAGTGAGAGCATGGAAAATGAAATATTCTGGTTGTGGATCACAAAGTTTGCGTATCAGGTCACAAATTTCACATCGAAAATCAAAAACTTTCACGACCAGGGCAGTGTTTCACCAAATTATGAAAGACTATTTTACGAACGACTCGTATCAGTTTTTGTGCTGAATGATTGGGAATCTTACACGAACATGTACCTCATTAATGTACCCCAGTCTTTCTTAAAGTCGTGCGTAACTGTAATGAAAGCTTTGGTGAAGCACCTCCCAGATTGCAACAAACATGGCCGGTTATCAAGCGTAGTTAAAGGCCACCATTCTAACGGGGATGGCACTCAATTTGATGAGGTAGCAAAGAGGTGAGAGCTTGGCAAATGAAACATTATCTTGTCACACAGCGAATGCCAAAAGTCATCTATACTAGGATGGCTTGTAAACCAATGTTGCTTGATAAACATGGGAAAAGCTGTACCAACAAGAACATCTTTCGAGTAAGATATCAAGTAACACTTCATTCAGAAGACAGTGTATTCCAACACACATCTTTTTGATGATATACATGTACACCATATCAGCAGTTGAAGTTTATGCATGAATCAATATTCAACATATCTGAGATTTTTTTCATGCAAGGATTTTTTTAACATTTTAAATCATAAATGTATACAATTTTGGCACAATATATACAATTCTCTCAAAGAAGTTCTATCTTTTCTGCAAATAACTATTAAACTAGCATCTATGTGTTGTCGCGTGTAGTGGTGTCTCTGAGTCCAATGACATCTCATTATGAGGGTTGACTTCTGCTTTGGGAGTAACTTTACAGGTTATTATAGACCTGACCAGCTATTAAGGGGGTGTGGACTTCTTAGCAATAAGTTTGAAAAATGTAATTTCAACTCCCGGATTTACCACTCAACTGCTCCCATAATATGATGCTAAATGCAGAGGTGTTTCTGAGTCCAATGACATGTCATTACGGCTCCTGCTTGCAGTAGTAACCTGGTGGGTTCTAACTGCCCTTTCATTACTTTGGGAGCATCCCACGAGTCCGACAGCCCATGAGTCCGACAGCTCACAAAAATGAATATATGCCTACTACATCGACAATTTTCAAAATTAGGTTCGAGCTAGACATTCTTACTTTCACGCTCGCAAGATCGACACTGACAACTTATTTGCTTTGAGCCCGACAGCACGCAAACAGACCTACAAGACCGACTAACGTAAATATAGTGCTGTCGGACTAATAGACCAATTTTACCTAGAGTCGTTCTCATTTGCAAAATTTATGTTCGGTCGTAATCATGTGCGTTTTCATAATTTTGTCGGATTAATGAGTTGTCTGACTCTAATCCGTTTTTATGTAATGTCTATTTCGTGCACCAACTATTCAAAATGTCGGCCTCGTAAGCTGTCGGACTTGTGGGCTGTCGGACTCGTAGGCTGTCGGACTCGTAGGCTGTCGGACTCGTCGGTAGTAGGGTGGGGGGCTTTGAATTTGGGAAAATGTCCTCTTTTCCTCATAACACAATAATTTTCAAAACTTGTAATGTCATCCTACTTACCACTGTGTAGCTTCCATACTGCGACGCTAAGTGTAGAGGTGTTTCCGAGTCCAATGACATCAGGTTTGGGTTTGCTCCTGCTTGTAAAAGTAACCTAACTGGTTCTAACCGACCTTGCCATGCTGCGTAGTGGAGGGGCCTCATTCCTGTAGAAGAACAATTAAAAGATGTAATGTTTGAGGCTGATTAACAAGTTATTTTGCATTCAAATATTGAGCAATTATTCTAGAAAAGGGCGACTTCCAACAAAATTGTCAAAATTAAACTTACAACCTTTTTTTCCAAAAAACCTTTTTACATAGGTTTCTCTGGGTTGTGTTTCATAAATCTACAAGTAATCATGACTTTATGCATGAATGGTAACCTTTTACAGCAATGTACAATAATCATATAACACTGAAGAAAGGGTNACCTCACCTTATGACTTTCTACGACTGACTTTTACAGTGACTGGCACACAGGACCTTTTTGTGTCAAAGGTGCCAAAACCTCACAACAACAACAACAACAATAACAACAATACTTTTAAAAAAAAATGTAATTTCAGCTCCCAAAATTTACCACTCAATAGCTTCCATTTGGGAGAATGTCCTCTTTTCCTCATAACACGATAATTTTCAAAACATTTCATCTACTTACCACTGTGTAGCTTCCATATTGTGACGCTAAGTGCAGGGGTGTCTCCGAGTCCAATGACATCAGGTTTGGGTTTGCTCCAGCTTGTAGGAGTAACCTCACAGGTTCTAACTGACCTTGCAATACTCTTAAGGAGTTTGAAATTCTCGACAATCTCTATTTTTTTCTTTTTTATACGTTCGCATTTAAGAAATGTAATTTCTGGTATCAGTACTTACCACTGTGTAGCTTCCATATTGTGACGCTAAGTGCAGGGGTGTCTCCGAGTCCAGAGACATCAGGTTCGGATTTGCTCCCGCTTGTACGAGTAACCTCACAGGTTCTAACCGACCTTTCATTACTCTTAAGGGGTTTCGAATTCTTAACAATATCCTCTTTTTTTATTTTTTACATTCGTTTTTAAGAAATGTAACTTCAGCTCCTTGAACTTACCACTGTGTAGCTTCCATATTGTGATGCTAAGTGTAGGGGTGTTTCGGAGTCCAGAGACATCAAGTTCGGGTTCGCTCCCGCTTGTAAAAGTAACCTAACTGGTTCTAACCGACCTTGCCATGCTGCGTAGTGGAGGGGCCTCATTCCTGTAGAAGAACAATTAAAAGATGTAATGTTTGAGGCTGATTAACAAGTTATTTTGCATTCAAATATTGAGCAATTATTCTAGAAAAGGGCGACTTCCAACAAAATTGTCAAAATTAAACTTACAACCTTTTTTTCCAAAAAACCTTTTTACATAGGTTTCTCTGGGTTGTGTTTCATAAATCTACAAGTATGCATGACTCAATGCATGAATGGTAACCTTTTACAGCAATGTACAATAATCATATAACACTGAAGAAAGGGTTACCATTCGTGCGTGAAGTCGCATTGAACTGATTTGTGATAAACAGTCAAGATGTATTACTGTTCTATCAAAATAAAATGCTCAAACTAAAAACATTAATCTATTTCTGTAAAAGACAAGTACCAAGTTGATACGATTTACGGTTCTTAAGTTATCGCGAGAACGAAAGTGGGACAGACGGACGGACGGACAACCCTAAAACATAATGCCTCCGGCAACCACCTTCGGTGGGCGGAGGCATAAAAATTAACTTTCTCACTTAAATTGTAGCGTCTTTAATGTTCCCACAACACACAATGTCATCACAAGCCAAAACAAAATATGGTGAATTTTCAAAATGAAATCCCTAGAAACATGTATGTTTGAGAAAAGAGAATTACACAATTTTCTCTAAAACTTTATATTCTTTCTTTTAAAATATATTTCAGATTGTACAATAAAGTTGATCAGTTTACACATTAGCTCTTCCTTTGTTACATGTACATACCAAACAGAATACAAGGAAGA
>BQKZ01011941.1:0-13669 GCA_036244855.1 Temnopleurus reevesii | reverse complement strand
CTTTCCTCTCATTACATTGTGCTCACACATCAATCTCGTTCATCACCAATGGGCAGTGCAGTCATCTACCTAATTTGATAAGCATTGTTTATTGAACGTACACCTAATAAGCATCGTCACTCGCTCGTTCAATGTCACAGTTGTTTCTGTCCAGCGTGCTTTATTATATTATTCCATTATTCCCTTGTTGCCATGGCAACCAGACTGGGACGCCGATAAAATTTTAGACTTTGACCAATGCGTTAAAATTATTATGCGTGAAACTCTCATTTCCTACAGCTAAATATTCTTTGGTTGTAATATCAGTTATAGTGCCTTCGTCTCGAATAAAATATGATCGTTATTATTATAGGCCTCATAAATTGCGATTCATGTACTTCGCATTTGCGCTTTTGTGGATAAAATGTGCACAAGTCATAAACATTGAGAAAAAAAAAATTTAAAGATGGATGTACTCTCTTATATCCACATTGTGAAATATCACTGTGGTACGTCAAATATCATTCTTATTATAATCGACCATTTATTGTACAAATGTCCATATATTTCGGAGCTACATACATAACGATAAATTAAATTATAGCGTGGAGCCATTTTGACGATTTTAGGAATGCATGGAGTGCTATTGAATTTAATCTCCGTTATTCCAGTAAAAACGTAAAGGGCAACGCAAACAGCTAGTATACATCGCAATATACGGTTGCCCCGCACTTCCACTATCATATACATGAGGGTCGAAATTATTACGATTTAGTATAAAAGTAGGGCAAGTTTCGGTATAATCGTTTGCAGTTCAATGCAATTCATTTCAATAGGTCTAGTTTCACTATATAGTAATATGACTGATATTGATAACTGAGGAAATTAAAAAAAATCACACAGCAAATTGAAGAAAAACATTTTGTAATGTCGATAATTACATAATTATGTATGCACGAAAAGAATAGCTGAATCCCCCTCTTTTTTGGTATTTGACGGATGGTAGGGGTGAAGTAAAAATTAGATGTCATCATTGGTGGTGTCAACACATGATGCAAAAATGAATATTAAAGTAATTATTTCCACAAAGCAATATATAAGATTGTCATGCAGCAAATAATATTGTAGCATATATTCGGTCATACGATGAATCATTTAAGAAGAACTTATCCTTTTTTATCAGATGATTTAATCATATTTCTATAGAATTAACCACGACACGACTGATCTGTTTACGGTTGTGTAAAACAAAGATATATGCTATGACTTATTGAAATAACACGATATTATCTATTTCTGTAATATTAAGTCGAATGCCATTTCAGTGCTCCTTTGTAATGCTATTCAAATCGGAACCGGCTTGTGATTGTTGTGTACGAACAGTTCAATACACGGCGTACGGCTCTTATATTGTTCATGACCCACTTATTATTTTGCGGAAATAGTTTATATCGTGTTAAAAGTGTGAAAATAAGCAAGATAAAGAGAAATTATAATATAGGCGCTTTTTTCTATTCAGTATAATGTAACTCTACCCCTTTCTCTATCTCCCTCCATTCTATACCCACCCCACACCTTCTCGCTCAATCTCCCTCCCTCGACCCCCCTCTTCCCCTCTCTGTCTAAGTCCGATTTCACCTTTAACACGATATAAACTATTTTCGAAACATAAAGTCGAACACCATTTCAATGGTTCTTTGTAATGCTATTCAAATCGTAACCGGCTTGTCATTGTTGTGTCCGCACAGTTCTATTCATGGCGAACGGATCTTTTCTCCTTCGACCGACTTTATTTTTCGAAAATAGTTTATATTGTGTTCTTTCTTCGATTTTATTTTTATTTCTTAGATTTCTTATCAAAATTAGAAACTTACGAGAAAGTCAACTGAATAAAACAAGGAAAAAATGCCCGGGAAGAAGACACAGCCGTACCCACCTCCCTCCCACAGCTCACAGCAGCAGCTCCACCCGGCCCCTCCCCGCCAGCCCAAGCCGGTAAGACGCGCTCCTCCAGGGGTGAAAGTCAGTCTCTGCATCAAGTACACCATCTTTACTTTCAACGTGGTCTTCTGGTTATGTGGAGCGGGGATCTTGGGCTTTGGGGTTTGGGGTCTCGTCTCGAAGAGCGTGGCGAGTGTGGAGGCTATCGCAGAAGAGGTAACGCTATTATGTAATCAACCTTTGGCGGTGCCCTCAAGCCACAAAGATGCAAATTCATTTCTTCATGCCCAGGCAGAGCTTGGAGTGACAGGCTTTTGTGTACCGCCAATGGCTTGCAACCCCCAAACTTTGTGTATTTTATCAACTTATATAAATTAAATCAAATAAATTCACAATATAAAATCATAATATAAAATCATGATATAAAATCCCACTTTGGATTATCATCAACATAATACAGAAAATATGAAAAATTTTCCTCGCTGGGTTGCCGGGGGGGGGGGGGTGGTCACGTCTTTTCAAAGCCATTGTCAAAATACCGACTGCCAGTGACTACTTTATCTTCAGTCTTTTTCGTCTTTTCGATAGAAGAAACAGTGAAAAGATGGTATTTTTTAACTTGAGCTGGAATGAAAATGGAGAACAGGAGATGGCTGGCTGGATGGATATACATTGATTTAAAGATATAATAAAGAGATAGAAAGAGGGATATAGGTAGAGGGGAGATAGTAGTTTCGTTTGTACAAGACAGAGAAATTCGCTAAAAAAACCCACAAATGTTTATTTATGCTTGATTAGCTGCTTCTTTCATTTAATTTTCATCTACCCGCCTTCTCTTTATTCCGTCTTCTATTTTCAGGTTGGGATCAAGTTAGATCCAATGTACGGTTTCATCATCGTGGGCGGTTCAATCTTCATCTTGGCTTTCTTAGGGTGCATCGGGTCACTGAGGGAGAACACGTTTCTCTTAAAGATCTATGTCTTCATTCTGATCTTGATTTTCTTGGCTGAGATCACTATTGGTATTCTAGTTTACTTCTACCAAGATCGGTTCGTGACGCTCCTTGATACATGGGTGGAGAAAACGCTTATTAACTACTTTGGTGAGGTTGGGTACTACTAGTGGTGGTGGTGGTGGTATGATTGTGATGATGGTGGTGGTAGTGGTGGTGGCCGTGATGGTGATGATGATGATGGTGGTGGTAGTGATGGTGATGGTGGTGATGGTGATGATGATGGTGGTGGTGGTGGTGGTGGTGGTGGTGGTGATGGTGATGGTGATGGTGGTGGTGATGGTGGCTGGTGGTGGTGATAGTGGTGGTGGTGGTGGTGGTGATGGTGATGGTGGTGGTGATGATGTTGGTAGTGATGGTGGTGGTGGTGATGGTAATAATGGTAGAGGTGATTATATAGCACTGGTTGTGTCGTTGGTGATGATGATAAAATGAATGAATTAAAGAATGAATGAATGAAAGAACTTTATTACCAAAAAATTGAATACAATAAAATACAAATATGTATATATCACAATACATTGGTAAAATGACACCAAGAACTAGCAAAACTATTAATTACTAATAATGGTGATGATTGATGATGAGGATGATGATGATGATGATGATGATGATGATCGTTATGATGATGGTCAGTGTAATGGTGGTGATGATTTGATGATGAGAATTTTAGAGTGTTTCTTAAAAGAATGGACGAGTCAAATAAAAATGCATTAATATAATAACATAGGCAATATGATGCGATGTTGATTAGGGAGACTCAAACACTTTCGCCAAAGCTTGGACGAAAACTACCTGGAATATATAAAAGTTCCAGCGCCGATGACTATAATCGTGACGAAATCATCATATGTCAAGTAATCAAACATATAAATATTTATTTACTTAATGATTAATCCCTCATTGTTAATGTCCAGATGATCCCGATAGTCAATTCTTGATGGACAACATGCAAGAAGGTTTGGGCTGTTGTGGCGTTAGCTCACCATACGATTGGGAAAAGAATGCGTAAGTTCAAACATCGTTTTTCCCCTTTCTATTCATTTTTCCGTTTCCTTTCTCCTTTTCTAATATACGATTTGACATTTCATTATTCCAAATAACGACAAATTTTGGTTATTTGAACACCTATGACAATTGTTAAGGTTCATTACTCCGAAAAAAAGTTATTGGTGCAAAGCATATAAAACGTATTTTTGGCAAAGCGAACCTTGTTGAATTTTTTGGCAAATTTGAAAGATGTACTTTTGAATGTTAGAATGATGATCATTAAAAGATAAACGAAAATTCAGTACATGTATGATGATTCTGAACCATTTGGAATTTAAAAAAACACTTTGAATTATATATTTCGGATAACAAACTTTCAGAGTGATAACATTTTGTAATGTTGGGTTAGTCAGCATTCAAGTTTGGTTTGTGTTTTTTTAACCTATAATTGATCATGAATGTCAAATAAGTAAATGATATGAATAATAAGCTATCCCTAATAAACATTAAGAAAATTTTATCCACCCTTTTCGTTATAGCCTATTTACTGAAGAAGATTGATGTCAATCTAATGTATACTAACACCCTCCCCCACCCCCACCCCCATCTTGATGTTTAAGATTTTTTTTTCACTCGATTATTTCAATGATTATTATAAATGCGAAGTGGTAATAACATTATTTTCAGGGACCGCGGAATGGGGGTATGTGGTGGTGGGGGGGGGGGAACTGGGTATGTGTGAAAAATGATCAAACATAGCCCTCCTTCTCTGACAGCCCCCACTTTTCAAAACATTCTGTGGTATCTTTTTAGCGACTTGACCAGATAAAATCAACAATTTTAACAACTCTTCATTCTTTATCCTGTCAGATACTTCAACTGTTCATCCATCGCACACTCGGCATGCAGCGTGCCTTTCTCCTGCTGTGTTCCCGATGGCTCCGTGATCAACTACCAGTGCGGCTACGGGATCCTAGCCACACCCTCCCAAGACTGGTACCAAACAATCTACACCACGGGGTGCGCGACAGCATTGAAAGACTGGTTCAAGACGAACGCTATCTTGCTCGGTTGCATTGGGGGCGCCCTTATCATAATGCAGTCGGTGGCGGTATGTCTGGCAAGGTCGTTGATTGGCGACGTGGAGGAAGTCAAGTCATATTGGTGATCGAGCGTCGACCAATTTGGAGGGCGTTAGTGACGAGTTCTGGGGGCCATTTCGTAAAAAATCGTCAGTGCGACAAGAGCGGGTTCAGTCCGACAATTGGTATAACAACAGTAATCGGCAGTGGTTTTAAGCCAATCAGAATCAAGGATTTCACTGGATTCGTATTTGACTAATTTTGTTGCTGACAAAGTTTTATGAAATGGCCTCCGGGCGTCGCAAGAGAGCAATAATGAAGTGCTATTTCATGAAAAGCTTCATCACAAAATTGGATAAACGTCATTCCCATTTTTTGAAAAAAGACAAACCATTTTAACATCATATGCTACATACATTTATTATAGTCATCTTCTTTTTCCAATTGTTCTCTTTAGTCATGTAATAACACATCAATAATACATTCATGGCATTTTTAAAACCAATAGGCGGGTTTACTTATATATTCAAATTTATGTGCGTTTAACGCAGTTGCGTGGTATTCCGTAGACCGGGTGATAACAATAAGACTACAATAATTGGAATCCAGTTTACATACATTACTTGTTGCTATGTCCGGTAAGCCTCGAACAAGCTTTCAGGTTGTGTTAGAGGCATGCATACAATTTGCATCTATTAGTAAACCCGCCTATTGTGCAATCGAAAAGTTTCAATAAATAAAGAAAAATATCTAATCTATTTTTTGCTGGTACCAAAAGGATGTTGAAAATTTGCGTGAAATAAAATCAACGTAAATGTCTGAAAATGTTCCAGCAGTTTTCGTTACATGGTGTACCTTCTGAATTATATAATTGAAATGTACATTACTTCTGACATAATGATTAATATTGTATGTATTGATATAAATCATAACGACATAAAATTAGCATTAAACATAAGTGCTGGTACACTTCTGTTTTGATCTCCACATTTACATTTTTTTAAAGTTTTTGTTAGATATCATTTATAAATCAATTAAGATACTTGTGTGAATATGGAATTGTGTGTGCTAAATCACCGCTAAATACTCTGCTTTGACTTGTAATGGAGGGCTTTCAAGCAACAAAATTTGGCGATTATGTTCTCAACTCTCTGACAAACTCTCCTTTAAATTAATGTATATTATGTTAATGGCACGGCCCCAATGTAAACCAGACTGTGTATCTGTTTTGGGTTGTTTTTTTTTACCGTGTTGAAATAAACTCTATCTATCTATCTAAATTAAATTAATGTGGTCAAGCAAGGTATGCATGAGGAAACACATATTAAAGGAAAAATGACAATTTTCCAAGTCACACATTTTTTTTGTGTGTGAAATTTTTCTATTTTATATATGTTTCATTCATTCATACCTTTCATAATAATTTTCACAGGCAAGCTCAACAGAGAACCAAGTCATGTTGTTGGAAAAAAAACCCATTGTAACTAGAAACTCCTCTGTTAAGAAAGTAATGCCACTTTCAAGAAGATGGGGCTACTTATTTTTATTTTCTATAATGGATGATCTTTGGAAGGTGACCACAATCACATTCAAAGATTTAAAAGAAATAAAGACTTTGTTGACTACTCTTTCTTTCATTATGATCCACTGTCTTCATCAGGTAATAAACTGAAACAACACGATATAAACTATTTCCGAAAATTTAACTCGAACGCAGACGGTGGGTGACTTCAAGTACGGTGTTCGGTGTTGATGTTGGTGTTGAGAGAGCAAAACAGTCCGTAAACCGAGCTCCAACACCGTTGGTCAGTTTACAGAAGTGATACAGAAACGACCGGAAATACGTCAGAATCTTGCGAGGCCTACCCCAAACACCGACAGACTTCAAGTTTGGTGTTGAGGCTGGTGTTGGTTTTGCTACAACACCAACACCAGCGTTCAACACCGTACTTGAAGTCACCCAATAGATCCGTACACCGTGTATTCAACTGTGCGGACACAACAATGACAAGCAGGTACCGATTTCAATACCATTACAAAGGAGCATTGAAATTGCTTTTCGACCTAACTTTTCGAAAATTACTTTATATCGTGTTAAACCTTTTACGCATTGTTTAGAATATATATATCCAACTGCAGCAAATACTTTTCACCTCAATTGAATAAATTTATTCTTTTTTTTTTAAATTATCAAGATATTGCAAATCAAACCAGATTAATTCAGCCCTGTTGTTTTTTTAACACTGTCCTGATTTATTTGAATACATACTCAAATTGTTGTTTTATGGTACCTATGGTTTGTCCATTAGTTCTGTAAAAAAATGTCAAATGTACTAGATGTTTTGAAATATGAATCGTTTGTAAATAGTCTCATAATAAAAAATTTATATTGATTCTTTCAATTCGTAGTCTCCATGTCATTTTATGCTTCTGTTGTCAGGATAATTTAACAGTTATAGCTACCCTTCAAGTTCATAGATCTCAAATTGAATTACACACTGTGCTTTCCATTTCCTATAACTATCTCCTTCCCCGAGTATATATATATATCTCTCTCTCTCCTTGTTCTTCCCCTTCTCCGTCTCTGTCTGTCTCTCTTTCTCTCTCTCTCCCTCCACCCCCTTCTCCCTCCTTCCCTCCCCATCTCTTATAACGAGGTTGGACTGTACTGCTTCCAATATGTCTCAATGCTCATATCATTTGACAATCCAGTAGTATTTCTCCATGTAATAAACAGGGCAAGGAATTAATGTGTAAGACACAATTTATTTCACTCTAAATTATTTTTTTACATGAAAGTGTACATGATCTGAATTTACAAAAATAAAATGCTTCTGCTTCTTCAACTTCTAGGCTCGCATTCCGATACTGATTTTAACTTAAACCATGAAAGAGTCATTGTCTTTTAGACACATGAATAACTATTGGATAGCCTCAGGCTAAATATCAATAGCTTAGTTAATGGGGTTATAAAATTAATAAATCCTCTTGGAATACAGGCTCTAAACTTTGAAAAAGTTTCCTTGTTCAGATGTGCGTTGAAACCAAGGGGCCATCATAAGGTGTGTACTCTTTTACTCTTTTTGCTCATATGGGATATGAGGTTGGTTTTAACAAGCTACACTAAGCCTCGTCTGCAGGTCCAGACATATATCTCCACAATTGATTAACTTTCACCTACTAGTGGTAGGGAAGCAGTTGCTGGCAGTTCCTTGATTTGTAGGTGGCAGAATGAACTTACTATCCATGGACTAGCAGCGAGCTTTCTTCCTTTGAAGAGGGAGATCCAATGATGGATTTGAAAGAGAAAACACTTTCAGCTCAAATATTTTGCAACATTACATAGCAGATTTTATAGCTCAGGCTAAGATCTGTCAGAGGCAATTCATATTCCTGATTGCCATTGATTGCAAATTTCAAATCTGTCAGTGGATCCTTCATTTCAAACGCATAATGATCATTGGCAGTCTGAGGGGGTGTTGTTCAAAATCAACTCCAACTTTGCAAATTGTAACGTACATTTCATTCGTGCACGGTGTGCATTTAACAAGATGCGCATGAAACAATGATTTTGATTGGCACGTTGTGATCAACTGCAACTTGCGATCTATTGCAAGTTTTGAACAACAACCTCTATGTCTTGTTAGTCCATAATGGCAGTCAGGCATAGTAATAGGCTCCTTCAAGAAAACAGTTATCACTTCAGTAGATAGCACTGAATAAATTGCCTGGATTTGGTCTACGCACCATACCTATACAACGCTTGACTCTATGATTGGGCTAAGTATCCAAAACCTATCCAAATTTTAGTACTGAAAATTGAAAACAAAAAATTTCTACCCTTTGAGCACCAATAACGGCCGTTACTTACTTTGCTGGAGAGAGGTTTTTTCTTTTGTGAAGAAGTCTTTGATTTCTTCAATTATAGAGTCCAGTACTTTCATTTTGCTAACAAATGGAAGACATACTTGGAATACCATGGTTTAAATACCTTTTGGATGTAATATCAGCAGTTTTATGGACATGCATACAGATAGGTACCTTGCATGAAACTGTCATAGCAACAACCACAAATAAGTGCCAAAGAACTACAAATCATTTTGGTATATTGGTATATCACTGTTTCATACGTGTTCATGCATCAGTCCAAGTTTGCATGACGATTTTTATAATCAGTGATAACACTTTACAATATTCTACTAAATCTTTATACACATTTATACAATTGATAGCCAACAGACCTACCATCGTCTATAAAAACTAGTCCAACAGGGATGCCAAGGTAAAGAGGGTTACAACTTACAGTAAATTTAGATCTGCTCATATTATATATTTATTTTCATTTGTTTGTTTTCCATATTGAAAGATTTATCCATTGCAAGGTCCACAGAGTGATCCATCTCATTAAATAAGAATATTGAATGGTTAAGCTTTGTCCCTGTTCACACTGGCATCGCTATTCAATCTGTCTTACAATACCCATATTTTGTATTGCCTTTTGTCAAATAGATTTGATTATTGGCTACTGAATAAACTTCATTTCCTGGAAAATTGACCCTTCGGCTTTCTCAAGCCACATGCTTAAAAGTTGGGATCATTAGCATTAATTAATATATTAAAGTCCAAACAGGCCTTGGGGAGAAACAGAGGGATAATATATACAAGGAAGAGAATAATAGCACTGAACTTGGAAATAAACCCTGAGAGGATTAGCACAGTGTCTTTAAGAATATAACAAGAAATAGTATTTCAAAGGCATTCTTTCGCAATGCTAAATCTCTGTAAAATATGTTGAAATATATACAATCATTTTGATGACTTCATAACTAACAATATCTAAACTTACAGTATGACAAATAAATCAAAACTTAACTATTCAAAGGATTCTAAAAATGGAATAGCATGTGGGAAATAGAAAATGATGTGGCTTTGGGCCGGCAAAATGACCACTCTATTCATTGAAGTTCCTTTAGCAGCGTATCGCCTATTGCTACAGAAGTAAGCATGCAACTGCACATCAATGTATAGTAATATTGAAACATACAGGACCAAATAAACTAGGTGATTCCTGTTTTAGCCAAATATTCAGAATTAAGAACAAATGAATAAAAAATTATTGTTATTCTCAACATTTTTATTCATTGCCTTTAATTGAAAGCAGATTTACATTGATCAGGCCATAGATAAAAAGGAGTACTTGTTAATTTTAACAGGTGAAGACATCTTATATCTCACCGCCAATAAAATATTTCAGTAAAACATATTATCAAAGTAATGATAACAGTGTAAGAGTGTTGCAAGAAAGTTACAATTGAGGGCAAAATGTGCAAATCATGATGACCATGAGGCAATCAAATTCAGTGATGCAGATTTTCATTCTATTTCGGTGTTAATTTGTAGCCAATTGCGATTAATTGCAACCTTCTTGCAATTACCCTCACAAGAATCGGAAATTTGGATGAAATAACAAGCCTCCCAACCCATTTAACGGAAAGAGGAATGATAGGACTGTATAGCACAATTAGCAACCAAACAGGAAAATACTATTGAAATGGCCTTGAAACTCTCTCAAAACAGTAAAAAGTTCCTATTCTTTCCTCAAAATTCCTATCAGCTGGGAGGTCTGAAATAGCCCAACAAGTTAAGGGAATTATGGCCACGGGATTTGTTTCAAACAGTTCAAAGACTGCACAAATGAAATCTAGAAGCACAGAGTGCCATCACAATCTCACAGTGGAAACTCGAACGCACCCAGAGCTGGCGTGTTGGATCTGTCAATCGAGAGGATGCTTTGGGTAAGGAGATTTATGCCATTGCGAGCTCATTTGCAGCGGCATAACGTCCGGTGACATTGTGGTAGATCTGTCTTTCGATGTCACCAAGAAGAGAGCTCGCGCCAATGCGGAAGAGTTCTGGTACCAGCCAATCGTTACCGAGTTCTTCCTTCATTAGAGACAGCCATGAGCAGGAGTCTTTGGCAGTACGGATTCCTCCTGCTGGCTTGAAACCAACCTGTTTGTGAATCAAATAAAGAGATGTTCATAGTAATTCCTATTTAAATTTTTTTGGTGCAAAACAATTCCTTAACTAATGTAATTGAAATGTAGATTGAGACATGGATAAATATTAAAATTTCTTAGATGAATTGTATCACCATTTATGTATTCTTATGATTTTAGAATGAGAAATGTAAAAAACACAATAAAATAACAACAAATAGTACTGAAGACCTTCATCACAAATGGGAAATGGTGGTGTCGTGATTAGTGGTAAAGTCATTGAGATTTTACTCACATGGTAATTGTTTCCCTTGGGAGCAAATTCACACATGCCACATTTAAGGGAACTGTTTATTTTAAAATTCTCATATTCACCCAAAATTGAAATATGTGCATTTTTCCTTGCACTATCACTGAAATTACAATTCAGCATTTATCATCAAACGTCTTACTCACACATGCCACTCTCATCCAGGCTCACATTTAATAAAGCTGTGCATAGATCTACACATTAATCTCAAACAAATGATAACCCCTAGTGCTGAATTGCACCGAAGAAAGGGTCATTGGTTGTAGAGTCATGCACAGATCTACGAACAGCTTCATGAAACAGAACTCTGGTTTACAAATCAGATACAAATGATTGAAGGTCCAATGTTTAGGGGGTTGGATGTACACATTCATGGAATTGCCCATTTCATTATCATCTTTCGGATGAGGGGAACATTTATTATCAAAACAGTGATATCAGAAGATTATATCTTACCTTATATCCAGTCTTGATGTAATAGTCTCTGATGGCTCTCACCATGACCAGACCAACAGGCATGATAGCGTTCACTCCTTCCTTTCCAGTCGACGTCTTGATGAAATCAGAACCTAGAGGGAAGGGAAAGAAAACAAACGTAAAAACTCTGCACCCCTTGAAAGCACATAACTGGGATATTCCATTAACTTTTCTACAGAAGCCTCAAGTACAAGGGGTCATATTGGCCTTCCTCCTCAAATGTACCAGCCTTTGGTCTGTAACATAAAAGGTGCAATCAAATTTAGTCTAAATATTAGTTGTAAATCTAACAGTGGCAGAGGCATGAAAAAAAGTATGGGCATTCATTAATAGATTCGCTCATCACATAAAAATTGGGCGATTTCATACAGGATTCACACATTTGTTAAGCCATCTCATTTAGTATGAACAGCTGCTTCAAAATTAAGAACGATTCATCTTGGGATATCATGAACTGTAAATTATGAAACAATCAAAGACAATCAGTTAATGATATAAACATGGAGATGCCAACCATTCTGGAATATGCAGGAGGTCAAAATTAATATGTAAATAACGGAAAAGCTGAACAAAAGTGAATGCAAAAATGACAATAACCATACTTGCAGCCTTTCACTTGAAATAAAAACCATTCATGTGGAAATACACGTCATGCATATTCCGGAATGGTACACATGTCTGTAAACCAATTGGAGCGTAAATGATCCCCTCTCTTTTGGAAACTGCTCATCTCCTTCCTACCCCCTCCCATTTGACAAATCCTTGATACAGCTTCTTGAAAATAACCATTAGATTTCACCAACATACCTGCCATCATACAGACGATGCTGGCCTTGTAAACATTGACGAGTGTTCCAAGTTCACCGGTAGCTAAGATAGTCTTTAGATGGGCATCACCACACGCTTCTCTGAATGCCTTTACTTCATCATAGACACCTGAAAATGCAATGAAAATCAGGATGAAAATAAGCCTTTGTTCTCTTTGCAAACTTTAATAATAATAGTAATAGTGGCTACTTGGATAGCGCACAGGTCCACCTTTCGGCGCTCATGGTGCTTTAGGTGCATTTACATTACATCCGGCATGGCACCATGTCACAAAATTGACGAGATCTCTATTCTGTGATTGGCCAATTGTTGAAGATTCTTTGCGCAGAGTATGACAACCTACATATTTTGAAATTTCCCTTCCATGATGTCATGCGGATGAGGTGTGGTGAAAATGTGCCAAGACAGTTTCCCTATGGCAGTCATGAGAGTGCACTCAGAAAATATACAGCACTGCAAACACGCAATGGTCCAAAAATATGAGCATCTGAAAAGTGGTGCATCTGCCCATTCACATTGTACCTATGCTGTTTGGATGCTGAGTGATATATCATAGTACTATCTATGTAGGCAGATCTAATTTGATGCAGTTACTTCTGTTGGTTCTGGTTTTATTCCAGCAACTCAAATGGAAGCGTGCACTGTTGAAACAGAATACTCCAATGAAGTGGAAAAGCTCAATTTCACAAAACCTGACTTTCAAAAAATAAAATGATCTACTTTATTACCATCCAAAATTTGCTTTTGATTTAAAAGAATAAAGTAGTATAAGTATGACTTCATATCTTTATCTTCCATTATTAAATTGTGTTGTGAAAACAACTGTGTGTTTTTCTCGAAATTGAATTTGTGTGGGTTAGCATTTTATTGCCCTGACCTGTCTAATTGTAATGTACATGTACATTGTATGTACAAAAATGTATAAAAGTTTATAAACAATCAATTTAGAAATCCATAACGATTGGGATATTTTATAGCCATCGGTTACAACAAGGGCTAAGACATAGTCATAATCACCTTTCCAGTTTCCAGCCAATGCATATGCTCTGT
>BQKZ01011936.1:5859-31751 GCA_036244855.1 Temnopleurus reevesii | reverse complement strand
CTCTTGTAAATTGATCTTGAATATCTATTCATTTGAACACTCCCTCGCTATGTGTAATAGAGTTGAAATGTGGAAAGGAATCCGTACTGGTTGGCAGCTCTGGGATTAGGGTTAGGGTTTAGGGTTAGGGTTTAGGGTTTAGGGTTTAGGGTTAGGGTTAGGGTTAGGGTTAGGGTTAGGGTTAGGGTTTAGGGTTAGGGTTAGGGTTAGGGTTAGGGATTAGGGATTAGGGGTAGGGTTAGGTTTATAGGGTATATTATATTAGGTTCCTACGTTCAGGAAGGGGGGGGGGGGGGGGGGCATAGCCCCCCCCCCAATTAGGGCAAAATAGAACAAGTATTGATTCTGGTAGCAGGGTAGCTCAAATTGAAATCCTGATTTACAATACAACGATTCATGAAACATATCCATCATACATTGAGGCGAAAAATCAATTAGACGAATATATTTTGGACGACATGTACAGCTTCTATACCTTCTACCATACTGTATTCTCCATTGGAGCGGGGGTGGAGCACAATATCAAATACCTTCTACCATACTGTATTCTCCATTNAGGAAAATCTGTTTTATCCAGGTTCGAAGATAGTTTGTTGGCTTTGATCAATTTTGTTATGGCTTAGAGCTTAGTATTTACGGAATCACACAGGGTATCTATATTCTTGTGTGAGTAAAACAAATTTGTATCATCTGCATACATAATGGTGCAAGTGAGATAGATAATGAATAACTGGGGCCCAAGTAATGACCCTTGTTGTACTGTTCTAGTAATGTCTGTAATGTATACGGTAATAAGAAGGCTTACCTAGTGGAATATTGTGATCAATGGTGTCGAACGCTTTTGTAAAATCTAGAAACAAACTGATCTGATTTGATCACCAATAGATTTGGTGATTTTATGAATTAAGTTAAGGAGATCATGCGATATGCTTCGAGTTTTTCTTAGCCCAAATACCCTATTATGAAAAGCAACCACTCCCCATTTTTTCTAATCAAATATATTAGGGGCCGGGATGGAACTCTACACGGCTATACAGCGAAAACAGCTTTTACATTTCCTTAGTCAGCTGTAGCACTTACCGGGGTTTCTCAAGAAGAAAAATCTGTTACCCTACACCACTATGAGAATACCTGTATTCTACAGTTGAGACAACTGCAGCGTACTCTTGGCGGCTCTTGACCATGAAGCTTGCCCTTCTCATTGAAAGGCCAGCCAGTTCTCTCTCTTGCTGCACAATGGCAAACATGCAGTGATTATTTTAAAACTTTGTATTGCCTCAACAGGATCTTCATTGATTTCTATTTGTAACATTGTAAATGATAAATTCCAAGCATGCAATGATCTGGTACCCAATATGTTTTCGGAAAGTTATCCATCTGATAGATAGGAAATAAATGCTGCGGTAAAGTCTTCCAGGCAATCCCTTTTGCAAGTTCCTCCAGATTATTTCAGACAAATGCCTTTCAAAGTTTTCAATATGCGTACTGTGTACTCCTAGAAAATGATCTAGGTATGCGCTCAATTGCCCACAACATAGTTAGTATGCAATTCCATAATTTTTCCACATTTCCGTTTGTTTTCTTGAAGGTGAAAACAGCACTACCTGACTTGTCGTGTCATTGGATGATTTTTGTGAGCAGTATTTTTTAGTAATTGAGTGCCATGAGCGCCCAGCTGTGGTGGAGACCGGCGCTATACAAGATAGAGGCCATCATCATCATCTCACGTTTGTGATTTTATATTTCATACAGAATTCGGCAGCCTATTCTCTCTTTTATTTATTTATTTATTTATTACGTTTTATTTCAACAGGGTAGCCCCATCAGTAGTCGCAGTACTGTTCTTCCTGAGGGCCCTAACTAGCCTAACTAGACCATTTTTTTTTGATCACCTCTATGGTACTTTACTTTCTTCCAAAAAGTGATCCATCCACGTCAATTGTACTCAGACCATGCATGTACACGCAGTAGAATCATCTATCCTTGCTTTTATGGTACATATCTGTGGTGCAAGTTCCTCTAAACTGTTAATGAAAACTGTAACCTCGGGAATGGCATGATGCATCCTCAACGAAAGAAGAATATCACACCTCAGTTCATGATTCTGATTACCATTTGCTCTCCAGACATGTCCGTCAAGCATTCCTCTTTTTCAGTGCATATACAGACAAAGATTTGAATATCCATTGTTCAGCCCCTCTTCCCTGTGATCTTTGGCATCTATAGCCGCATCATGAGTTTAAGAGGCTGTTTGCAATAAGCCAATTGATCCAGATGTCTCGTGCTCTGAAAAGCTAAGGAAGTTCCATGGATTTTCAAATGTGTGCCATGATACCATGGCAGGATCCAGTATTCTTTCCGGCCAATTGTGTGCGTTTGAAAGGTCAATCTTGGTTTCTGCAGCACATTTATGTAGTGCCAGTTTGTCTAAATAGGTAACAATGAAA
Organism: Temnopleurus reevesii; assembly: GCA_036244855.1. NCBI lineage: Eukaryota > Metazoa > Echinodermata > Echinoidea > Temnopleuroida > Temnopleuridae > Temnopleurus > Temnopleurus reevesii. The sequence goes on along the minus strand of BQKZ01011936.1, from coordinate 29,304 downwards.
ACTGTAACCTCATGAACAGCATGATGCATCCTAGAAAAGGGTGAGTGTCTCACTATCCATTCATGATTTCTATTTTCGTTACATCTCCAGACATATCTGACTCGGCATTCTCGTTTTTTTCAATGAAGACAGCAAAAGATTTTAATATCCATTGTTCAGCCCCATTTTCAGAAAATCTTTGCCATCTATAGATGACTTGACCGTTTAAGAGGCAGTTTGCAATAAGGCAATTTATCCAGATTTCTCCTGTTATGAAAAGATATGTAAGTTCCACGGATATTAAGATGTGTGCCATGATCCAGTATATTCTCTCCTGTCGATAGTATCCTCCTCGAGTGAGAGTTAGGAAAATTCTTCTTCGCCAGTACCGGTATATCTGCGAGATAAGATTAAATGAGGAATTTGTTGCTATTGATTGAAATGAAACTGTGAATCAGAATGCCATGATATCTGCGTAATCAAAATTGGAAAGGACAATCGAGTAATATAGTATGCAATTATGATTCATTGAGAATGTGATGTAACCTTCCTAAAATGTTTACCAATTTTACCCGCTTAGATGTCCAATCAAAAGAAAAATCCTTTATTTTTTTAATTTGTTTTAATAGATTTATTGTCTTATTTAAAAGCAGGGTAGTCCCATTCAAGCTATGTAGGCATACTCTACCAGGGAGCCCTGCTGCACAATATATACATTACAATTGTTGGTATAACAAAACAATTATAACAGACAAATAAATAACACTTTTCATAGATTAAAATACAATAACCAGGATAATGTGGCTTGGATGACACCAAAATAATAATATTACAACAAGAACAAGAGGAACAGAGGGAGATGAAATAAAAGGACATATATACACAGACGTTCTTAACTGAAGAAATCAGATGCCAAGAGAAACTGCGTTTAAAAGTAACTAGCAAGGTGGAACTTTAAAGGGGTACGGGGAGTTTGTTAAATAATTTACTTGCGGTGTAAGAAAAAGAATGTTTTTTGTAATCGGTTCTGGGTTTGGATGTATACAATTGAAATGATGATGCTGATTATCTAGTAGAATAAGGGGTAGGGTTTTCCGGTAGAATTCATTTAAGATATGCAGGGGATGTCCATTTAATATCTTTGTCACGTTGCTGGTGCGACCAGTTTTTAATTATTTAGTCCTGCTACTGACTTTAGAATAAAGTAAAGGAAACAGTATAATGTTTAAATGTATAAAGGTAATCCTATTTACCTAAAGAAAATTACTTCAGTGTTTCTGTACGCAACTCATTCACATGGTACATAACACAATTTGATTAAACTTAAACAAGAAGTACAAGCAAAGTCATACTGCCAGTGGTCTTGGCTGGACACCTGACTCGGCCCTCGTAGAATCTCGGCCTCCGCAGATACCTTTTACTTTCAGCTCAGCATACTTGGCCTTGGCTTGGCTTTGGTTTCCATTCCGGGATGAGATTGGGCTTGTTACGAGGCTAGGTCTTGGGTGAACAAATGAGCCTTGCACTCGTTCGTCTTTTGTTGGCTCATATAAGTTAACAATTGGTATTGATTATGCCATTCCGCTGGTCGTCCTTTGTCACAGGATCCTTAACGATTGGAGAACAGAATGGTGAGGGCTCCAATCTTATCCTGATGACTCAAAATCCGGCTTGACTTCCAAATTACGTAGATCCGTATCTTGTGGCTGTTGCAGGCGGTTCTCCTTGATGCAGCAAAATCGAAAGCTATGAGGTGGATCCGACTTTTAGCAGTGAATTAAGTCTTCAGATTTTGGGCCGAATCTGTCCCGCTGGCAGAATAAGGGTTCTGTTTACTTGTTTCCAGAATAAGCAGGAGACATAGTCATTCCAAATTTACTCCAAACAACACATAATTCAGCAATTAGAGCAAGTTTAAACTGATCCTGAGGTCCATATGATGTATCACAAGATGATCAATCTACATTTGATACACCACGCCATACCCCGGGGTACCGTTGTACCCCGGGCTACCTCGTTGTGGGGCGCCACCTCGTTCCCATCATTATGTAGTCTTCTAGATTCGGCCAAGTGTCACTCACTCGTCAGCGATAGCGCTATAACCCAAATTGAGATAATTTCAATTCTCCTGGTTAACTAAGGGTTAACCGGGAATTGCGAGACTTGCCAAATTTGATCCAGAGCATTTATAGTGAAAATGCTATACTCGTGGCATCCCTTATAGCGTTCGTACTATTAGGAAGGTAAAGTTAGAGCTAGGATAAGAGGCCTAGCGCTTAATCAACAAAGGTTGCGTAAAGCGCACGGATGACAAGAAGAAAGCAGTGATGACAGAGAAGACAAGGCTAGAAGGGATAGGAAAAATGGGTTAGTTCTCTCAACATGAGAGGAAATACTAATATTATTACCAATATTAGTATGGTATCACTTCTGCAAGTGCTGCAGAATACGAGGTATACTCACCTACACAAAGCCTGATGAGCGCCTTAACTACTCAGCGAGACAAACACCATGCCCAGAGGTTCCATTAGTTCCATACGTCCAGTCCAGGCGGTGTCTCAATCCATGTCTCAATCTTTTTAAAAAAATTTTGGGGGAATCCAGGTTAAAAGTTACAGAGCTAAAAAAATTAAATAATTCAACAGAACGGTGATTTATTTTTTGGTACCCCAGAGTACCAAATATGGCTTCATTTTTCACTCAGTAATCATGTAAAAAGTAGAAATTTCCGGCGATTCACTAGCTCCTGGCTAAATATAGTGAAGTAATCATGACCAAGTCTGGAACACTTGCGGACCAACAATAGGGAGGTGCTGCCAGCATATCCTCGCCTCGTGCCTGGTTTTCCCGCTGCACAAATAGAATGGTTGTAATCATGTATCTGAATCGTAATTTGTAATCGAAAGCTATGAGGTGGATCTTTTCCATTTCACACATTACAAAATCATGAATTTGACCCCAGGAAACACCACAACCTATGATTTGTTAAGTAGTGTCTTGGGATGGAGCAAAATTGGGCATTTAAAGCCTCTCTTACAACCGGACGTGCGTCTTCGCAATTTCTGAAAGGCGCAGAGTGAATTGTAAATTTGAGCAGAAGTAAGTTGGAAGTACTCACTCAAAGAGTGAGTCCCGCAAGTCGTCAGTATGCCTTTTTTGGAAGTAGGGAGAAGTAAGTAGCACGTGAGAGCTCTACTTCTTTTGCACTCGATAAGTACGTGAGTTGTAAGTGAAGAGTACGCTTGTCAAAAATCGTACTTACGAAGTACGTGAGAAATACTGAACTTGTAAGTGTTACGCAAGATGATTGTGTGTCAATTTGGACGGATAATCGCAATTTGAAAACGAGCCCATCTAAAAATAATATTTAAAAAAAAAATAAACATACTTTATTGTTCATCTCAGAATAATGAATACAAGCATATAAACCTAGGATAAACACTGCAGGAGCAGAGTTTACAAGGTATGAAATAAAAACAACAACAGCAATAAAACTAACAAAATGAGTGAAAATTAATATACAACATAACATAATTGTCAAATGATGTGACAGAGACATGAGAATGTAAATCTACGGTGGAACGATAATTTTTGGAATAACTTGGAGATGTAAGAATTAAAACGGAATAGCCAGTCGATATATAAATGGCTGCATTATACTTAATTTCGTAAGAGATATGGGAACGTATGATAGTTATGGTACTTACATTGAACTTTTATATGAATTCATACCTGTAGGTGGAAATATCAATATGTAACATTTTTACATCAGATTATTTGTTAGTTCTTAACATGAGCGAGAATTTAATCCTATCAACAAAAAAAAGAAAATCAATAATATGGAGAAGTTTATATCTCTAATGTGGAACAGTGCAGAGTGTTGTTGGAATTAGGAAAACATAATTTATAAATGTATTTCTTAATCACTTATGGCTTGTACAGATCAGAGCAAAACATATATACTAAAGACAGAAAGGTAGATGAATATATCGGTCATACAAAGTAAATACATTTTTCGAGCGTTGTTTATTTTGTATACTTATACTTTTATTATTAACATTAAGTTACTATAATTAATGAGATATATAATCATGATCTTTTATTTCATTGGCCAGACTTACAGTACCAAATCGGTTTCCATTCTTAAGATTGGAGAAGAGCTGGTTGTGTCCTTGATGGCTCTGTTCTTCCATTATAATTTGCATATGATGTTAGGATTGCAACTTTTGAGATTAGGGAGATGCATTTGCGACCAATCATGTGATATGTGCCTGACTTGAGGAGAGAGGTGATTTGACGTTTGTTATCTATAGTAACGAATCCTCTCGATCCAATTTCAAAACGTATGAACCGACAAGTTAGCCCCCTCTCCTGAATGTCTGCAACTAGAGGTGTATTTTTCAGATTTCCTTTTTCGAGCTGCTTCAATGTTGAGTTCAAATGGTACCGTTAGTTCGCCATTGACTACTGACTTTTTGATATAGTCTACAAGTAAATATCTGGTCTTTCTGCAGTTTGGATGATATCATTAGGAATTGTACACCCATTGATTGTGTGGCCAGGGAGATCAGCGTAGACTTTCATGTTACTACTGTCATTTTGATCATCCTGGTTGAAGGTTGATACAATGAAATTAAAGATACTATCATGCCTATAGATGAACCGTTCCTGATTTAGGGACGTCGCACAAATGTTAAGAATATGTGCGAGCGTTTCATGATTGCCACATAATTTAACAATGTGTATTCATTCTCTTACCCCATCTTTTAAGATTGTCTGCCGTAGGGAGAGCATTGATTGCAGCACGCGTAATGGAACTCAAAACATTCTTAGGCAGATCATAGATGATTGATCTCTATGTAAGATCTGTTCCAGTTCAATGAGTTTAAGAAAGTCTCCCTGGAATACCAGGGGAGCTACCCTCTGTCTCCAGTATTCTGCTTGCTCTTCTGCCAATTTCTGTTTAACAGTAATAAAATAATAATGATAATAATAATAATAACAATGATACTAATGAACTGACAAAAAAAAGTGTGAGGAAAATCGGAAAACATGACTGAGCCTAGGCAAGAAAAATGGTGCTTTCTATGTCATTTGATTGTATTATCAGGACTATACTGCAATACAGCAAATTTTACTGATCTTTTGTTTTGGGCGTGTATACATATATAAATACGTAAATAGATAAATAATAATGATAATAATAGGAGTACTTTTAATGCGCCAGATTCCACATGAATAATGTGCTCAAGGCGCAGTTACAGGAAAAATTGAAGAGTAGCAGAAGCAATAGGTACAACAACAAAAATAACAAATAGATAAGAAATGAGATATATATGTATAGATACTAATTAAAAGCACTTACAAAAAGATGGGTTTTGAGTGCATTTTTGAAACATTCAACAGTTTACACATTGATGTTGTTAGTGTGTGCCTTCGTTCCGGGTCGACGAAGTGCAGAGAATGGTTCACTGTGAGATGTTGAACCCAACCGCTCCCAAACCATCATATGCCTTCCAGCAGTTGCTAATGATTGTGGAACCTTGCTTGATGTACTTCAAAATTAGAGGCTCCAATGTTCCTCTGTCCCTCTTGTTGTTCGGGAGGGCTACCAGAAAAACTTCTCTCGTTTCACGGCAGATTCCGCCGAACACCCACTGCCCTTCAACCAACCGACCTCGATGGTACTTCCTCTTACCAAACTTTGATTTATCTATCTCTCCTATCAGACCTGGTCCTCCAATTGGTTGCTCACTATGATGCTTCACTTCATTCGCCCAAGAACAGACCTCTCTACAATAGCTATAGTAATCACTGATAGTCTCAGAGCTGGTTGTAATTACTCTCTTCAAAGCCAGAGACGAGGTTGAACTTAAAGTTGAAGGAGTAGTCGTAGAAGTAGTAGAAGTTGAAGGAGTAGACGTAGCAGTAGTAGAAGTTGAACTTGGAGCAGGAGTAGAAGATACAGCAACAGTTGAGAGAGAAGAAGCGATTGAAGGAGTGGTTGAAGTCGAAGCCGAAGGAAGAGTCTCACATTCAGATTCACTCTCTGTAGTGGTGGTAGTGCCTCCAGAAGAGCTAGCTGATGTATTCGATGTCTCGAAGATTGCAGACTTGTAATCGAACTTGTTGACAAAGCAATATATGAGAATAAGACTCTTCCTGATGCTCAGGTTCGATTTACTGAACCACGTATCCTTCTTGATAGGAACGTGGTTACGATGCTTCTTGCAACGCCGGCGGTTACACTGGAAATGCGACTCCGTCCGGTTCCTAGACGCTCTTTGGACCTGAAAAGAGTCAGGAAATAAAATACAATTAGGAAAGCAGTAAATAAATAACAAACATGCTGATGATGTAGGTGAGGGTATTCATATGTTGCATATTGAAAAGTAACAACTTACTGTGTATAAGTCCTTCAATACTGCCCGACAATTAGGACACTTAGCACTTGTGGGCAGCACTCCGATCTCCTGTGCAAATGTCAGGGCACACTTGTCATCCTTTACTTTGGAACACAACCTGAAGAAGTTAAGTCCTAACATGTTTTCCCTTTCCTTTGCAAGTCTTTGACGATTTGGATTTCAATTTGGCTTTTGGCATACTGATCGCAAACTGATACGGTCAAGGTGGCGCACACGACGTCTCCGCTACAATACGCAGCGCAGATGTGACGACAATTTTTTTTTTCACACTTGTCGCCGACACCCATGTGTCGCATCAATCGATAGTTTTTATTTCGTCAGTCGTGCACTCGCCATGTATTCGCTGGCAATAGCATCTTGGCCGAGGGGGGTCTCTGGCTTCACACTAGACTAGGATTACAGAGCTGCCAACCAAAATCCGTATTTTCCTTCCCTTTCGTTTTCTTATGGAGTACTTTATTATATGGCCATCAGTAATTAAGTTAGACATTGTTATGTCCACAATACCATGTTTTTGTCTCCTTGAATCAATGGTATCAGCTGGAAAGCATCTGGAAGCTATTTATAAAGGTATGGTCACACCGGCTGAGCGAAGCCTTGGCGGTCCTTTAGTGGAGACAAAAATTCATTACCGCTCGTAACCGTTCACCATCGCTAAACATACGTTGGCATCCACTAGTGCACCGCTGGATCAGCTCTCCAATCTGTCATGGTCCCTAGTTCCGCTCCGGTTTTGAGCGGCACAAAAGATTGCGAGCGATAAGGAGAGGACAATTTCCGCTCTGGAAAAGTTCACCACCGCTAAAACACCGCCCAGGCACCGCTAGACGCAAGTTTGTGGCCGCTTGGATCCGCTCGGTCAACGCAGAGCGACATCATGCACATGCGTGCTTTGCTTCGCCGGAAGTTTAATTCAAAAGCCATGCCCCACTTTGGGCCGTCTTTGAAAAGATGATTCTGTACATTGGTTAGGGTCTTATATAGGGATCCGAGGATTGCATGAAATGTTATTCTTTGAATTCCATTGTGTGAAGTACACTGCGTAGCACCTGATAAATATTCCAGCTGCCAGGACAGTGCATTCACACGAAAGAATTTCAAAGTGATTAAAATTCCGTTGCGCTAGATGCGATTTCTTTGTTGTTTGAGGTCTCCGTGGGAAGCAATGCAGATTTCTGCGTTGGCCTAGCGGATCCAAGCGTCCACCAACCACCGTCTAGCGGTACCAGGGCAGTGTTGGAGCAGCCATGAACTTTCCCAGAGCGGTAAGTCCCCTCGCTTCTTTCCGCTCGCAATATTTTGTGCAGCNTTTCAAGTTTTATATAACATTTGCTTTCATTGATGTTTCAGATTTATTATCAAATTTCCAAATATTACAAACAATGATAATATCAAATTGTGTGGGATTATCTATTAGTCTCAATATGTCGTGGTCAACTATGAAATTTTTGATAACTTTCACCAAATTGATCAATTTCTTAGTCAACCACAGGACATTGCAAGACAGAATGAATAATCTCCATCAAATTATGTCAATCTGCAACGATGAACCTATTCAATATTAACAGAGAAGATTATTGTTCCGGAATATGCATGAGGTCAAAATTAAAATGTAAATGATACAAAAGCTTTATAACAAAGACTATACTCTCAGCAATTCACTTGTGAAGAAAACGTTAAAATTCATAAGAAAATACACCTCATGCATACTCTAGAACGGGTGGCATCACGGATTAATGATAAATTTAATTTAGAAACATACCCTGACATCAAAGTAGTTGCTGATGAATCTTCCGTTGAGTTCTGAGCAGTGCAGAGTGAGACGGCGGTCTGTCTTCTTACCGGAGCCTGACTGGGCGTATGAGATGTGCTTCAATACGTCCTGGTAGTTCTTGAGTATGGCCAAGCCTGTAAAGTGGAAAGATGTGGAATATTTGGGAATAAGTGGACTGGAGATGAACATTCAAAATTGTTGACTCAACTTGATTAGTGATCCAACATTTCCTACAATTACCATTCAGTGGAGCCGGAACCTTTTACATTTTCCATAGCTTAGGGGAGAAAATCCATTTTACATTCAATTTTGATAACTTGTCATCCAAAAGCTTTGTTTGATGAATGCGTTCCATTGCCACTGGCTACAGTCTTCACTAGAATTGGCTATTGGTGTGTGATTCTTGTTAAAAAAACTACAAGAAGGATGAGAGTTTGGGTTAATTTGACTTTTGATTCATTGATTACATTTCCGTAGAAGCAAATATCATGGAACTGCTGGACTAACAACATTCATTAACATACAGTTAAAATATTAGTCAAAATACAGACATCCAAAAGTTTCAGACTGTGAAGGAAGGTAGAAAATGCTCAGAACACTGGCAAGAAATTTACTTAGTACAATCATAATTCTGCTTTCCCTCGCTTTACTTGCCTATCCAGTTATAACAAGTGTGAATTCTACAAATGCGAATTCTTTGCTTCACTAAGAATTTGCATTAGATCTGGGGAGGTAAGTAAAGCTCAGTACGCAGATAAAATGTTCAGTAATGAACATACATATCTATAATTTAAAAAGATTATACAAGTTTATGTAATATATCATGGAATAATTAAAGGCCCTATTCCTATATTCTTCAACCAAATTTATAATGGTTACACATAGGTGGTCTACGTTAGTTTCGCCATACCTTTGATAACGATTCCATTCTCTGAGTTGACCACGGTCAGACCATACTGCTGCAGGACATTCTGTGGAACGGTCAATGTCTCTCCGGCTGCTAGCTGACCCTGCTTGACCAGTACGCTGCATGAGTCTAGGTTGTGGGTGATTAGAGTAGGGGCATCTTCTCCTGTCACTTCTTGTTGCTCTGGAACGGAACAGAAAAGTTTACAGTTAATAATAAGTAAAAAATGTTGTGTTATTTCTTTTACATGAAACAGGGAAGGTAGATGATATTTTCAATAGCAGTTCAGCTTCCGATACAAATGAGACAATGAGTTGCATACCAAACTCGGGCGCTAAAATTATGGGTGCAACCCAGCTGACGATCTAAAAAAAATCCTGAAGGGGGCGTTGTTCAAAAGTTGCAATTGCTCGAAAATCAACGGCAAATCAGTTGCAAATTATAACACGCCTTTTCCTTCGCCCAGTCATGCACTACTTACAAAACAACTATGAAATCGTGATTTTGATTGGTGCGTTCTGATCAATTGCAACTTGCGAACGACAACCCCTAAATTTGATTAGATTAAACACACTGTCTCTGATTGTCGCTAGGGAAACTGTCACAGAATGAGAGCCATCACCAAGTTCCATGAAAGAAAGAAAAAAATCCTCTCCAGCACTCACCTGCGCCAAGTTCCTCCTCCTCTTGCTCGCTCATGATGCTGACGATGGAGACGGTCTTGAACGGTTGGATGCCGGCCACTAGGTTGGCTACCGTCTGAGATGTGGCCTGGGATCCCGTGATGCTGATGGTGGGTTCGTGGGGGTGGAGAACCATCACGTAAGCTGATACGTCTGGGATGGTGATCTCAACTCCATTGCAGCTGTGAAATAGAATCATGATTTATGCTCATTAATCAATTCACTCTAGAAAAATTAGATCATCGTCTCTACCACCCTCATCACCATCATCATCATCACAGTCCAGTGATGCTGATAGTAGGTTTGTGAGGATTGAGAACAAATGGAGACGGTCTTGAAGGGTTGGATGCAAGCCACAAGGCTAGCTACCATCTGAGATGTGGCCTGGGATCCAGTGATGCTGATGGTGGGTTCGTGGGGGTGGAGAGTCTTGGATGGGGATCTCGACGCCATTGCAGCTGTGAAATAGAATCATGAATGGAAATGGTATGTTCATTAATTTAATTCACTTTGAAATATTAGACTGTGGGTGTATGTTCTCCTTCCCATTCTAACCTCATTATCATTCATCATCATCATCATCACAGGTCAGTGATGCTGATGGTGGGTTCGTGGAGGTGGAGAACCATCACGTAGGCTGATACGTCAGGGATGGTGATCTCAACTCTGTTGCAGCTGTGAAATAGAATCATGAATGAAAATGGTATACTAAGTTCTCAAGAGAACCCAAGAGAAGCATCCCACTAAAATGAATCGAACAAATAATGTTCATCATCATCATCATCACCATCGCCATCATCATCACCATCACCCTGGTCGCTCTTGCTGTCATTATTGTTGTCCTCATCATCTTCATTTACATCATCATTAACATTCTTACCCTCATCATTATTGTCATCTTTGTCTTCATCGTCCATATTTACACATCCACAACCATCCAAACATAACAAATTTCCCCCACAATAATTTGTGTGAGTTTCAGGATAGTGTAGACCCAACATAATACAATCATTAATTTCTGGAAACCAACATTATCCTTTGCTATAAGATGTGATACTTACCTAGCTTTCGTGGAGATGGTTAGAGGACGTCTACCCTGGGTAGGGAAAGTTCTTTCATTCACATAGGTGACCTGCTGTAATACACTCGAGAACTGTTCTGTGAGCTCACCCTGCAAGAAAGAAACCAAAACAGACATCAAGTTGAGCAAAAAGACAAAAAAAAGTCCTGACACAAGAATGGTTGGAATACACACAATGCACAATTTAGAAAAAGGAAGTTACCAATCATTATTTTCACAATACCTACATCGTACACGAGTTACAATGAGAACAGAGCTGGTAATCTGGAATCTCTAAGGTGATTGGCATAAAGAAAATGTTTTTTTTAATTGAATTTTCTCTCCCATGGGAACATACTTGGTTTAGCTGTTGGGACATTCACATTCTATCTTCTTCCTCATTACCTATTCCAGGGCAGTGTTCTGCGAAATCATTCTATATGTTACCAGCATTTTTAAGAATGAATGGTATCAGATCTTTTAGGGAATGATTGGGAATATTGAAAGCATCACATCCAATAGCATACACTTCACTTAATTGTATCACTTCAAAATGGTTGTGTACTGCAGGGAGGGAGTTCCCACAATAACTGAAATTGGTGTCATTCAAAACAATTGCATTTGGTCATTTTCAGATGTATAAAATTTTGATTACAATTTTATATATGCTTTTAAGAGTGAACCTTAGACTTATTTTAGTGGTGAATGTTTTTCATAAAGCTGTTCTTAGCTTTAAGAACGTTGAGGTGAAACATCACCAAGATGGTTCACAGATCTGTGATACTTACAGTTAGAGTAAGGTTGGTGCGAGCGGTGTTGATGCGAGCCACACTGACTGGTAGATCACCGACAGTGAAGGATAGACCCTCCTTGCATCTCACCATACAGGAGACAACGTCTGGTGTCTCAATGTGACGTGGGAGGATGCTAAGACCCGCCAAGTATCCCTGAAAATAGTTGGCAAACTTATCCTGGGCTCCTACATAGATAAGAGGCAGAAAAATCAGAATAGTTAATAAAGACATCATACATATACTCCTTTATCAAATCATTTCTTTTTAAAGCCTAGACTATCATTAAACACACACTATTTAATTTGATTCAAAACTTGATCTAAGATAGATGCAACCAGATGTCCTTTTGGTCTGCCAAGAACAATTCACTATTATTTCTTTATTTTCACATTAACCCGGACATTCATGCTCACATCGAATTGCCTAGCTGGGCGATACAAGCACATTATACCATACTACATGCGGGTTAAGCTCATCAAAGATTCTGATTATTTACAGGTATGTCTTTTTCCTAGATATTTTATACAAACCTTTGTAGCATGCTCCTACAGTGATAGCTGTGGGTGTGCTGGTATGGTGAAGGGGCCAGTCTTCAGAAACCTTAGGACCGTTCTGAAGCTCACCATCAATGAATAGAGAGGCCTGTATAGAAGCAGAAGAGAGAAGATGACAAATAAATTGATATTACTGGAATGAAAAAAAAAAGGATTTCCTCTGTATTAATGAGTTGTTCATTTGTTCATTAGTAAAATGTATATGGTAATTGAACTACAAGCACTACACCAGAATCACTTTGGGTAAAATTACTACTACCACTACTTTCATTTTCATAATTGTCGTCATCATCATCATCATCACTGCCATACTCACCATCAACATCCATCATCAACATCACCAACAAAAATACAGATACTAGTGCCAACACCACTGCCACTGCCTCTATGAGCAGCGCAACAATCATTACTCTCGCCAGCACCTCCAGCACCACTATGACCCTCACCTCCACCACCACCTACCTGCAATTCCTCTACCTCCACGTTGAGGGTGTAGCGATGCCATTCCTGGTCGCACACGTCTCTCAACTTCCATCGGTATATGGAAGGATAGAACCCATCATCGCTACCACCACCATTAAAACCCCCACCATCACCACCATCTACCTGTAATTCCTCCACATTGACGGTGTAGTGATGCCACTCCTGGTTGCACACCTCTCTCAGCTTCCATCAGCATGTCGAGGGGAAGAACCACTGCGACAACCACCACCACCACCACCACCACCACCACCACCAAAACCATCAGCAACACAACCACCACCAATACCCACATCATCACCACCACCACAACCACCACCCACCTGTAAATTCCTCCACATTGAGGGTGTAGCGGTGCCACTCTTGGTCGCACACCTCTCTCAGGTTCCACCGGTATGTGGAGGGATAGATCCCACTGCTGCCACCACCACCAACGCCATCAGTACAACTACCACCATCAAAACCCCCATCTTCATCACCACCACCTACCTGTAATTCCTCCACATTGAGGGTGTAGTGATACCACTCCTGGTTGCACACCTGTCTCAGCTTCCATCGGTATGTGGAGGGATAGAACCCAACATCGCTGCCACCACCCCCAACACCATCACAACCATCACCACCACCACCACCAACACCACCTACCTGTAATTCCTCCACATAGAGGGTGTAGCGATGCCACTCCTGGTTGCACACCTCTCTCAGTTTCCATTACTATGTTCAGGGTAGAACCACAACCACCATCAAAACCCTCTATCATCACCACCAACCAATTGCAATTCCTCCACATTGAGGGTGTAGCGGTGCCACTCTTGGTCGCACACCTCTCTCAGGTTCCACCGGTATGTGAAGGGATAGAATTAATCACCGCTGCCACCATCAAAACCCCCATCTTCATCCACCATCATCATCTTCATCTCCACCACCACCTACCTGTAATTCCTCTATGTTAAGGGCGTAGAAATGCTACCCCTGGTTCCACACCTCTCTCAGTTTCCATCAGTATGTTGAGGGCTAGAACCACAACCAACACCACCACCACCAACATCACCACCAACACCATCAGCACAACAACCATCATCAAAACCCCCATCATCACTACCACCACCACCTACCTGTAATTCTTCCACATTGAGAGTGTAGCGATGCCACTCCTGGTCGCACACCTCTCTCAGCTTCCATCGGTATGTGGAGGGATAGAATCCATCACCTCTGCCACCACCACCACCACCACCCACCTGTAATTCCTCCACGTTGAGTATGTAGCGATGCACACCTCTCTCAACTTCCATCGGTATGTGGAGGGATAGAATCCACCATCATCACCATTACCACCACAACCTCCATCACCACCACCACCACCACCACCATCACCACCTCCACACAAACCTTCAACATCCTCATCACTGCCACCACCACCATCACTACCATAATCACCTTATCACACCNGTGGAGCACAATATCAAATACCTTCTACCATACTGTATTCTCCATTGGAGCAGGGATGGAGCACAATATCAAATACCTTCTACCATACTATATTCTCTATTAAGGCAGGGGTGGGGCAGATTTTTATCGATACCAGCAAGCAGGTAGGGGCCATTTTCATTTTTAAAAGTACAAGTAGCATATAAATGTATGGTGATATATGTAAAATCTTTGTTTTGAAACATATCGGATTGCCCCCCTTTATTGGAAAAATGATTAGTAGTGGTTTTTTTTATCAGCCATGTTGGGAGCAACGATCTGCTTGCATTAGATTCAATGTCCAACATTGTCAAAATCGAAATGTGTGATAGCATTGTATACCATTTCTCATGCAACCTTTTTTTTCCTAACCCATAACATGTCCTGTATTAGAAAACAAGTACAGTCCAACCTCGTTTGAAAGAGCACTGATATAACGAAATCTCGTTAAAATAAGGTAGTTTTCCCGGTCCCATCTCTTTGTATTTTATTGTATTTTAGCCCTAATATAACAAGGTTTCAATATAAAGAGATAATTTTTCTGGTCCCGAGGACCTCGTTATAATGAGGTTTGACTGTACAAGTATTTTGGATGTGGTACTCATTCACAAAGCATTGTATTTGGTGGCAAACTTTTCCCCAGTAATCTAATTTTCTTTCTGTTGAATGTTAAATTGTAAAGCGCTATGGTACTCTATAGTAATAAATTATATTATATCCTACTTGTAAGATTGTATCCATTACAATTGGTCAAGGAGCAGTCGTGTGATTAAAAATATTTTCACCATGGAAGAAATTGGATATGGTGTGACGTCATTTGCATCATACCTCAGAATAGTTTTGGATATGTCAATATTCTGACGTCATCTGTTACGATAACTGGATATTCAGCTATCGCGATATCGAGATCAAAGGTCATTGAAACAAACAACAATGGCTGCACCCAGTGGAGAAATCAACGACGATGAACCAAGATTTAATCGCGTAGGTGATGATTTGGAGGAATTCATTTCATCGACAGATTATAAGTAGGATATAAATATTATTCTTATTTCGGTTTACTTGTGTAGGATATAAATCAAATATACCATGAATATATTTTTAAGTACTATATGAAATTATGGATTCTTCGGCGCCCCTCAGAAAATAGTGCTATGCCAGTCGACTCACAATCCATAATTTCGACTAGAACTTCTCAGTGCATGGTATATTTGATTATTATTTCTATTATAAAATGTTGATGTTTTTTACGGTTTTGTTTGCAATTGGAATGCAAGCCTATTTGAATGCAATGCATGAATTATGTCTCCTCATGATGAATAAAGGTCATTATCAAATTTCCATTTCAACTCTTTGTTTGTCATCTTATTCTTCAAAATAATTTTAGCAACAAAAATTTCCCAGCAATCTGGCGGATGCATGATAGTAGTGAATTGAAAATAAAAGTTGCATCAAGTGGGATTTATACTCATTTTGAAGGATGAAAATATTGCTACTTGAGGTTGGCAGGTGTGTTTAATTAGATACAGAGTTTACATGTGAGAAATCACCAGTTACAGGAGGGGAATTTGAAGCTATTTTAAGATCTAGTGAAAGACCTCGGTCAATTTTCAATTTTTGCCAGACAAATCAAAAGTTCACCTCTACATCCACCATCTTCCATCACTTGTTATCATCAACCCTTTCTCCATCTATTGTCACCTTCTTTGTCTCTTTCTGCTCCCCTCCTCTAACTTCACTCTATTCGCTCTAACATCATTTTAGTTCCCTCTTTCTTCATTCTTTGTCACTCTCCTATAGATCTCTTTAACTCTTCATATATTCTCCATTCATCAACATTCGGTCTTTCTCTTCATTATATCTCTACATCCTCTCTTGACTACATACCCCTCTTTTTTAGAATCCGATCCCATACGAGTTTATAAATACTGCATTTGCACTTCAATCATGACAAATAAGAAAACAAGAGTACAACTCGAGGATTTAGTGTTGATAGTTTTGATTTTATTCGACTACTGCGGCAAAATATGTAACTGTCATGATCCCAAAATCTGTATTGTGTACTGTACAACTTGCACCCTGATATATTGATTCCAGTTAAGGATGTCAAACATTTCACTTTCATATTCTACAAATTTATCCTACAGATCCTATTTACATGTACATGAAATACCTGACGGCAATTTACACATTCCTTTCCAAATTACAAATTTCACTTTATTTGAATTAAATCATCCGTTTTCTCTCTCAATACAAAAAAGCTGCATTCCCTCTATCATTCTCTACTTCCAATTTGCATTTTCTTTCATTTGATTTATCTCTTTAACTCTTCTTACCTTATGTTTCACCTTTCTTCATTTCTCCATCTCTTCTCTCCACTACCTAACATTTTTTTAATCAGATCCCAAAGGAACTTGAAATTACTGTATTTGCATTTCACCAGAAACAAAAAAGAAAACAAGCATCAACTTGACGATTTAGTGTTGATAGTTTTGATTTTATTCGACTACTGCGGCAAAATATGTAACTGTCATGACCCCCAAATCTGTATTGTGTACTGTACAACTTGCACCCTGATATATTGATTCCAGTAAGGGATGTCAAACATTTCACTTTCATATGCTACAAATTTATCCTACAGATCCTATTTACATGTACATGTAATACTCAACAGCAATTTACACATTCCTTTCCAAATTACAAATTTCACGTCATCTGAATTAAATCATCCGTTTTCTCTCTCAATACGAAAAAGCTGCATCCCAGAAAACAAGAATATTGCCTTGTTCATCCATTTGCTAGTATGATCCCATCTCTAATAGCCAGATTCTATGATAAATGCTTTCACACATGGTTTGTGCCCGTCTGAAGCCCTGGTCACATAGGACCCCGGAAGCAACACGATTCACCCCGACTCTTTGTTAATTCACAGTAACCGGCCTCAGAACAAAGAGTCGTGTTGAATCGTGTTGCTTCCGGGGCCCTATGTGACCAGGGCTTAAAGAGCTGTCAACCTTTTGGAACATGCACAATAGATATTGAAATTTGAATAAAACAGGTGATCCAAATAATTTCTTATGAGAGAGAGAGCATTTTGTTATCATGCTTTCTAACATAATGAATTACTTGGTTCAGCTTTTCCATGACTCACGTTTTGATTTCCATCCTTGTGCATATATTCTAAAAGGTTGAACTCGGCCAAAAGATGCATGTGCTGCTTGGCTGAGTGAGGCACAGGCCTTGAGCAAAAGCACACCAGGGTGGTGATTCACCAAGATAAAGACTTTACGCACGACTTTACGTTCGACTGGTATCCCTTCTTGTGCGTTATAATTCATAATACTACGCGCATTCAGCTGATACCAGTCAAATGTAAAGTCGTGCATAAAGTCTTTCTTATCTTGGTGAAACACCTCCCAGCACCCAACTTTCTTTAAACCATTTCCTGTCAAATCAAATCTGCTTTAAAATATCCATATCATCAACCCACATGTCTACATGTACATGGAAATATGAGCTAATTTTGTTGACAGCAGTGTTCTTAGACCAGTTTCTTAATGTAGTCAAATTTTCACCCAAGATCACATTTCAATAGAGAGAATGGATATCACAAATGTTGCTTGTTGCTAGGTGGGACAAGCAATGTTTGTCCCAGTTAGCAGCACCACAAATATGTGACTTTGATTCTGAGGATTGTAAGATCTATCTCTTAACACAGGAACACGTTTGTCATAGGGCTTTCATGAATAGATTTGACTACATTATAGAGTGAGGAGAAAACTAACCAATAACAGCTTCATAAATGTTTCAAACATGCTTTTTTCAGTATATTCATTACTAATTCACACAAGGTTGTCAGAATGACAAAATCCCTGCAATTTGTGCATTGAATTACGCAGTTTTCTTGGTTATACTATTGTACGTGACCCTGAATCCAAAATATCCCTAAAAAATTTTAATTAAGCAGTCTGATAAGTTTCTTTGATATCCCTTTAAATATTTTGTGCAACATTTTTTTTAATATTCAGTTTGAAAGCACTGATATATCACAAAAAGCACTGATCAAAAACCATTCACAAACTCAAATATGAAAACAACATCCATGTGCATGATTTTCTATTGAAAAAATGAACCAATTCATCACCTTTTTGTTGCACCTGTGTGTTACTTTTCCACAATAAGTATCAAAGTATACATGGTTTTGAAATATCCATACAAAGAAAACTGTGAAACTAAAAGAAAAGTACTTAATATTTGCGATTTTAGTTGTTGTGGAATAGTGAGAGAAATTTCCATCATTGTTTCAGTGCAAACTACAGATCTCTAACTATGGACATATAATTAATCATATTTATTTACATTACCCACAGACCAAAACTGTAGCACGATATCTTTTGATGTAAAGCAAATATACACGGTGAGATATTTAGTCATTCCTATTCACAATATAAACACATAGAAAATTGAATGTGCATGATCATATTGTAGGAGTCAATAATGATTTAAGGATATTCTACAGAGATTGTCGTTCCCAAACAAGCCCCTGTAACATGCTAACTGTCCAATAACAGAGATCAAACTTAATGTAATTACAATAAATGTAGATGTATCCCAGCCTTTCACCAAATTCTATATTCCTTATATAAAAAAATTGATATTACATAAAAATCAAAGATTTAAGAACAATACTCAACCGGAACACACAAGTGTTTATAGATCAAATTATTTTCTGAATTACTTTTTTTTTCTTTTTTAAAATGTAATTTCAAGACCCATAAAGAAATAAAAGCTGAGAAAAACTTTGGATAATTGATAATTTTTATCATGTGTGTGTCATTGCTCTCAACGTTAAAATGCTGATTTAACTTGGAGATAATGTAGATAAATTTAGTGGTGGGATATTGATCGCTATGTAATACACTGAACTACTGTGATTTAAATCCATTCCTACGATAGTCAGTGTAAAAGAGCATATTTCACATCCATAAACATTAAACAGAACCAAGTGAACAAATATCTTCCCTTAATCAATTTACAATATCTTTTGTTTATACACATAAATGGCTAAGATTACTGGAAAAAGTCACATTCATACAAATGTACACATATAATATTTACTGCAACATTTTGATAATACTTTCAGTCGTTTTATCCATTATAAATTTTTGAAAAGCAGTACAATAATGCTCTAAAGCTCAAAACACGAAAACCAAAGCAATAATAAAACAGGAAAATGGAACACATAAGTGCAAACACAATATCCATTTGCAATGTAAAATTCTTGGACTAATATTATAAGCAAATAATGCTATCTGCTACAATTAAAACTATATATATCTCTGAGTTGAAGAAATATATGTACAGAAAGAAATGAACTCTATCAATTTGTTAATAAAACAAATAGAGGGCATGTCTCATGAAGATAGTCTGACCAATTCTTTTTTGGAGTTTGATGTTATAAAACTAACATCTATTTACAAGAGATCCTTGGGATGTTTTCATGAAACCTAAACCTTATTAGTCAATATCACTATCAAGTAATAAAATAAATAGATGTGACATTGCCTAATAATGGATTGGTCGGTATGACTTTCTTTTGGGGGTGAAAATCGCTGCTATTTGCCCTTTAATACAGCAAAGATGTTTCTTTCAGGAGAAATTTGGTAGACTCCTACCATAAATGAGGTAAAAAAATTGTCTAACAATGGACAGATGAAATTGAAGGTTTATAACCAAAGAAATATCTCAGAATGTCTGATGAGCGAGTAATTCTAAAGCTACACCATAGGCTACTTTACTACTGCCATGAGCGATATTTGTTATTGCGTTTAATCTTTTTTTCTTTAAATAGCCACATCACCATCATACACTACATATAATTTTTTCTTACAATATCATAAAAATGACACCTTTCATTTTTTTATGTAGTACAGCATAAATTACAAGATAATGATACAATATAGTCATACAACTTTTTTTTCTTCTCAAAAAATACATTAATATATAATTGGTCAAAAATCAATTTACAACTTTTAAAAAATCGCCAACAAATCTCAAGTACGGCATTTGAAATGGTCGACTTTGGAGAGGTAAAGTTGGATCAGAGGGCAGTTTTAGGTTTGAATTTTCTCTTTTGTTTGCATCCTAAATCTTAAAATTGGCATCATTAAAGTGTCCATGATAAGTCAAACGTGCCATGCAACACCAGTGTACATTTCAATACTCATTTTTTTTTAGTGTTCATTCTTTTTTGGGAGAAAATTAATCCATTCACTTAATGGAAGTTGTAAAAAATCAATTAACTGAACTCCAAAAATCACCTTCATAGAGAAAAGTTCAGAGAAATTAAAAAACTACAAATTGTGACAAAGATGCCAATGAGAATTTACAATATATGGGGCAGCGTTTGATAAATCATTTCTCTGTATTGTTCCCTTGGATAAGTACATTGAGGTATTCAGAATACGTCTCTACTGACAATCGACTCCTTTCATACAGTAAAACTAATTACTGATCTACAAATAATGAAAATATATTCTCATGTATTCTGATGTAATTTCTAAAGTTATTGATACCAAATTCAGCCTTTGATATATTCTAATTTCATAAAACACCTTAATAATTATTGGCCTTCTAAAGGACAAACATCTTATTTAAGAAAAGCTGATAAGCATAAACCACAAACATTTGAGACAAAAGCAGCAATCAAATTTGATGATTACAAACCATGATTACATCCAGTGCAAATTAAAGATCTTTATAAAAAAATCAACCACTCTTTGTACAATACAATAATGCTTTGAATTCAAGAAAGATATGGATTGCAAAGTTTAAAAGAAAAACCGAAGATGGCAAACAAAACAAAGTTTTTTTCAAGAACGGGTGAAAGGAAGAGAGAAAAATGTGAAGATGGCGAGGGTTGGGGAGCAAGAAAAGGAGGGATTTTTAGAGGAATACATTGGGATAATTCTTAGAATTTCATCGTTGAATCATCCCATTCTAACGGCGTGCCTTTTACTTCAACACAAACTTCTTCCTCCTCTTCCTCTGAACTTGAACTTTCATCTTCCAAACTATCTTCATCATCATCTTCACTGGATTCATCTGTGTCTCCAGTTGGAATTGGCTATAAAAAGGGAAGACAGAGAAAGAGAGAGGTTAAAAATAAGGCCCCTCAGGAATTGGCTCTTCAAAGAAGAGAAGAATGCCGTAAACATTCATTTTCTTTTTTTTCTGGTAAAAATGTATTAATATATATTCATGTTCATTTAATTGTTTTGTTTGTTCTGAAAAAAATGAAAGAAACAGAATAAATAAATAAATATATCAATATATCAAGAACAGTATGATAAGAAATGAGTAATCTTCAATAAATAGAATGTACGTTGAGATTCAGAACTATTTATCAATATTGGCCAAAGGATTAAACTTTTGTCAAATTCTATAACTGGCTGGATGTGTTGTAAAATTCACAAGTCATGATTTTTTTTTCTGTTGCAGCAGTATCATTGTTAGAAAGCTCACATTTGGGTATATTATGACAAAGTTGTCCATTTGGAGTCGATTCTTATTTGGCTACATGCCAAAACTGCAAGCAGGTTACACATTGTATACTTTGTCACTTCACTTTAAGTAATATCTATCTCGATCTAAAAAAAAGCATTGCTCTTTTATCTTTTGAAAATTATTTTGTTTATATGACTGTTGTCATAGCAAATATAGATTGTCCAAATAGAAAAATTCTAATTTCTAAGAACTTGGATGCTTCTGTGATAAAATAAAACTTACCCCTTCCATTGGATTGACAGTAATATTGAGGGCCGAATCATCCCAATCCATATCCTGACCGTCAAATGCTCTGTTGGCCTTGTGGGCAGCTTAGATACGGAATACCCCCAAGACGATCATGAAGAGAAGGAACCCAACACAGAGAACCACAACAATGGCCATCGCTGTACCTGGAAAAGGATAGTGTATAAATGGTTAATTCATCGATCTATCTGATCTAATGCTAGTACTTTTTTATCATGTGTAGAAGTTGTGAGTTACCCCTTACAGTAGGAGACAAATTCCAAGAGCGAGAATTTGCATGTGTACTGATCAGCGTTGTTGTAGATTGCAGATTTTTTTTAAACAATACCTCGAAGTAAAGTTAATAACTAAGTGTTAATTCTTTAATCCATACTTCTTGAGATACAAATTTTTTGATGTGACTTTTGTGGCTGGTACAGAATTTTACTAAAATTATCTGCCTTATACAGTATTTAGTGGAAAACATGTAGCACCTGCCAACTGACCCATGTTTGCAATGGAAATACTCTACTTATTACAGTCCTTATACAGTGGACTCTCGTTATAACAAGGTCCTTGGGACCAGAGAAATATGCTCGTTATAATGGAACCTTGTTATATCCAAGTTACAAAAACAATACAATAAAAAGGGAATTTACATTTTGGGACCATAAACATTGTTATAATGAAAGCTCGTTATATCAGTGCTCGTTATAATGAGAGTCTTATAATGAAGGTCTTGTCTTTTTACAAAATAGACATAATAATATAATAATAATGGCTACTTACCTGTATATAGCGCACAGGTCCACCATAAGGTGCTCATGGCGCTTAAAGTTATAGACTTTCATGCAGTCTTGCAGCAATGATAAACTACAAGTAATCTTTTATGTATAGAACTGGTAACATATTAACCAGGCCCAGTAAGCTTATGAAAGCCTTAGTTTCAAACAAACACTTACTTGATACAGCATTCTTTGATGTGATATGCTTGGGAGAGTTCTCCTTGAGTTTATCATGCACTCTAACGTTATTATGACTGAACAGTACAGACTGTTTAGAATGGCTTGGTTTGTTGTTGCTACGTGGTGTCTGATGAAGAACTCCAATCTGCACAAAATAAAAAACATGACAAAATTAATACCTCAAATTCATATTTCACAATATTAGGATAGATTTTAGCATTATTGCTAGAGCAGTCCAGCGGTCTAGCAGTTAATACTGGCCTAGTAAAGCACAGGTCGTGGGTTTGAATGCCACATACATGTAGCTACTGTGATTTTTCTTCACAGAACACTTTATCACACAGCAGAAGCATGCCTGACCCCACAAATCAGTCATTGCGAGACAAATAAGTAAAATTTCTTTTCTAAACTTAATTATGTTATTGTACAGCTTGACAGACTTGTTTACCAAAATATTACAATTTACACATGACTTCTTCCAGCAAACATAAACCATTCTTTAATTCTAATATTAATGTGGTCGAATAAGATTAGATCATATTTCTAATATAGATGAATGTTATGCA
>BQKZ01011934.1:15023-30337 GCA_036244855.1 Temnopleurus reevesii | reverse complement strand
AACAATAATAGTAACCAATTACATAACAACTGGGACAAGGTTTAAATTCATCCTTATCTAAGTGCTTGTAATCAAGTGTGTATGAAAATTGAAATTTTCAGTTATCAAATTGGAAATAAAAAAAATCAGTTTAAGGGACGATCATTGAATTTTCAACCTTTACTGTGTATTTGAACTGTAACTCAATCAAAAATCCAACAAAAATTGTGACCAATTGCATAACAACTTGGGCAGAGTTTAAAATCATTCTTACATATAAGTTGGGACACCTCCACAATTATAGGCATGTTTTACTTATACAAATCTAAATTGAATATATTCAAATCCCACAATCACATCCAATATTCACCATTCAAAATACTGCTTAGATACAAAACAGAGAAAGAATGGTGAGGATCATGATACATGTATGCACCTGTTCCAATTATGAAAAATGAAATTGATGTCAAGATATATACTGTATATCATAATCCTTGAATTGAAAAATGTTCCATTCATGATATAAACATATTAACCCTATACAATTTTCCATTATTGCCAAAAGACTCAATCACTTGTTGTACTTAGTAATATTTTTGCTGTAAGACCATGTGATGCTTTGCTAAAGTATACTTAGGCCGGAATTTACAAAGATGATTTATTTTGTTACTACATGTAGGTTTAGACCATGGAGTGGTTTAGATTTAAGAGTTAATGTGCTGCATCAATTGCTACATACATGCAAGCAGGTTTATTGGACCACACTAAGTGTGCACGCCAAAAACTGTGCATTTACAGTACGCTTAAATTTCCCCATGCAAACCATAGACTGAAATTAAACCACCTTTGTTGATTTTGGCCAAAGAGTTCAAATGAGTCGAGAACAGGTTATATGCAAGTGTGGAACGCCAGGAGAGCCATTATTTTTTTTTAAGATGAAGTGGGAGAGAATTGTAGAAAAAACCGGTGACAATATGTTGAAAAAGTAAGAACAAAACTGTATTGTACATCTGGTGGTTAATAGATACATGCTCTAATAATTACTTGTATTTTCTATATGATTCCCAATATTTTGGTCAATTGTATACTTATCGTATAACTATCAGTGTTAAACACATGACTTGTATTCCAGTATATAAGAATCTGATCAAATAGAACAAAACAGTAACATAGATTTATTTAATAATATTACAAAGGTTCTTGACTATAGTATTACACTGTATACATTATAGCATTGTTTTGATTGTGACCAATTTCTATGTTATTTACAATTTATGTACAGTTAGACATTAATCTAGCGGTTCAGTGCAACCACCACCATAAAATCGATCACAAGTTGAGCCAATAATAATGAGGCATTGTTCTTTGACGGCTTTCAGTATGAAAGGATGTTTGTAGAAATTATACAAGTCCTCAGTCCAAGTTTAATTTTGCAAGGTTTGGAATATCTATAAAAAAAATTGAGATATTTTTTTTCTCAACTTGTGATGGAGATTGTCGCATGTGGTGACATTTCCTCTTATAATATTGTGACCATTAATTTAAATTGGATTCTTTGTAGCACATGAATCTTATACATTACATATTGTTTACACAATGTGCATTCAAATATTTGTTTATTCGATACGCCATACTTATCGTTACAATTATTTACAAATATGTAAAGAATTTAATTACAATTGATGAATTAATATATTACAATGAAAGGATATAATAATCACTGAATGTCTTTCAAACTGATTTTGTCAGCTCTGTTGTGTGTAAAATTGTCTTTGTAGAAGATATATAATCTATGGAAAATGATTATGTCTGTGACAGAAAAAAATGTTTCCCACTTGATATATTTGATAAAAAATTAATTCTATTGATAGTTTGCTATCTTTCTACTTTGATATCTATTGTTATATGTAATGCAGAAAAGGCAGGCAGTGTTTTGTGGATATTGTTTGTTAATTTTTTTGTCTGACAACCCATGTGGACACACATTATACTTACATTTATCATGCTTTTCATTGGTATTGTCGCTATTCAGTCTTTTTAGTTCATGCTTTATAACCATACATGTCTGATTTGTGCAATGGTATAACTTAAGCCAATATTTCATATTTTGCAGTTTTTATTGACTTGTTATATTTTCATTTTCGCCATTATGATTTTAATTTGAGCACCATTGTTTATGCGTGAATGAAATGATTTATACTTACAGGATATAATTTGTACTCCTTTGTGTGGATAGTATTTGCATTGTTTTATCTGAAATGATTAAAAGTGATCGTGCTTCTTTTTAGTAACATATAATTCATTTTGACCATGAGAAAAAATTCCTGAGAACTTTAATCATTTAATTATGTGGTATGCTGATTCAATATTATACAGAAGATGTTGACATATAGTGTCATCCCATCTAAATTTTAGTATTAACAAATCTAAGGCAGATTGACTTGTTTAATTCATTAGAAGAGCTTTGATTCTTTCATGATAGAGATATTTGAATATTGTTACTTAATTTTTCCTGAGCTACTTAAGTTAATTGTCCAATAAAGATATATATTTCAAAGCCACTATTTTGAATGTTTGATAACAAAATGTTTCTTTGACTTTGTACGGTACTTTTTTAAAGTAAACATTATTGGAATTGCATATTCATTTTTCAATCAGATCTTTATATTTCAAATAAATCTTATATCAAGTCTGCAAAATCACAATCTAAACTTAGAAATTATTTATCAAATTATTTATGTAAAGACAAATATTTGAAAAGATATCTAAAATTGATGTGTATATGTACATGTTTACTTAAAATGTTTTACTGAAGTAATTTAATCAGGTACAAAAGTCAACAATATATGACATACCATGTTTGATATCGCTTGACAAATATAACAAAAAGCAACAAATTAATCATGTAGCGAGCTGTTTGGATTGTAGTGTGTTATGCAGCACAATATATCATATTTTGTGGCATTAAAGATATGGAACCTTTTTTTTCTCCTGAAATACAGGCTTATGTATAATATATTTATAAGGAATTTTAAGAACCATAGTTAGAAGTATTTTAAAGAAAGAATGAAAATTCTGGTTCTAGTTCTTAACTTCTGTTAAGTTCCCTGGAGTGTGTAAAAAATCATTACAAAAAATGATACAACAGCTATGGTTTTGAAAACGTCTTTTGATACTTGTTGTTATAGACATATGCAGGTAAATTGACAACATTTATTTATGATTTTGTGCATTACATAAACAGTTTTTTTACCCTGAGACCCTTTTTGGACCTGATCCGCCAAAGCTAATGCTTAACAGAGAACATTTAAATTTAGATTTTTGTATCATTTGGAAGAGTGTAATATTGCCTTCAAAATGACACTGGATTTTATAATAAAAAGGGTTGAGAATATCATCACAAATATGATTACTGGAAGTAACCTCCAAATATCAAGTCCATAGTTCCTTATTTTACTCAATTTTTACAAAGAATCAAGCACTATATCACTTCATAGCAACAGCTTTGATTTTCAAACCATTTGCATGCATCAAAGTAAAAATGTAATGTTTGAAGCTCCTATATTAAAAGTATATATATGCTGAAAAGCATTGGATTTTGCTTGATTGGGTCACAACTGTTCTCAAAGTTTGTTGTCAATCGATTATTGAATCAATATATTTTATTAATAACTACAAATGTTATAATTCTGTCAGTTTTCAGTACAATTATTTCTTAGTCTTCAAGTTGTAATTCTTTAATTTTACATTTACCTGCATGATTATAAGTGTTCATTTTCCCCACATTGCTTATTTTTACCTTTATGATGTCGCTGGCAGTTAATGACATTCTTTTTGTGGTTTGTTTGTGAATGAATGCAATCGTCCTGCATATAGAATTGATTCTTTTCCTCTTGTCCAGCAGTGCATTTGATTAAAAGCTTCACTTAAATGTATGGTAAATGTTCTATACATTTCATAACCTAATTATGGTTTTGTTTTATTCCTTGCAGTAACAGATTTCAATTATAATTACCCAGCAACAACAACTACTGTAAACAATTATGTTATTATTATATTATGTTATCCTACGAATATCACTATTTTGAATTTGTTATCATGTAAGAGTATTGAGAACAATTTATCTATGGAATCCTATTTATTTTTCCCCTTATTTCACTCTAATTGGTTAAATAGTCATTGTTCTATGTTTTTATTTGAGTATGAATGACTTTATCAATAGCTAGTGTATTTATGATATGCAAATGTAACCCAAATTTATTTGCTTTTGTTTTTATTATGATTGTAAATTGTTTGTATTCTGATTGCTTTGGGTTTGCCATATGTGTTAAATGGAATGTACACTTTGTGTGATTATCTAGATTCAAATCATAGTAGAATAACGGCTGGACCTGTATGCTCTATTTTCTTAAATGTTTATGATCAAGATGTATTTGTTTTATTACTATACTTGTCACAGATGAAGTACAAGCTTTTCCAGGAATTAAATGAATGGAGAAGAAAATAATCAGAATTATGGAATCTCTTTTTTATTGTGTGAAGTATTTTATCTCATGATTGTGTGTGTGTTGTAAATTCTTTAATGCCAGGGATAGTGAGTATTTGACTGCAGAGTTGTTTTGTTTGTATGTGGCGATGATTATGATATTGATGATTATGGCTTTGCTGATGATGACTATGGTGATGATGGTAATGATAGAGGAGGAGGAGAATAAAGAAGGGGATGATGTTGATGCTTATAGGAATAAAAGAGAGGAAGGGGGAAAATATTTCTTTATTTCTTCGTTTTATTTCAGCCGGTTTGTCCAGTCAATGATCACTCTTTTCGCTGGGACTCCACTGCAAAATTACACTTACAACAAATGTACAAATAAAATATATACATACGTTGAAAGATAAGAATAGGCTACAAAATTAGAATAATGGAGAATGGTATAGATGATGATAGTTATGATGATGATGATGATGATGATGATGATGATGATGATGATGATGATGATGATGATGATGATAATGGTAATGATGATGATGATGATGGTGGTGATGGTGATGATGATGATGATGATGATGATGATGATAATGGTGATGATGATGATGATGATGATGAAGAAGATGATCATTGATGATGATGATGATGATGATGATGAGGAAGAAAAAGGATAATGAGACGACGGATTTAACAACGACGATGGAGATGACGAGGTCTAGGGAAACAATAGTGGGGATAACACGACATCAATTATTTCCGACAAAAATAAGTCGAACGCAAATTCAATGCTCCTTTGTATTGATATTCAAGTCTGAACTTGCTTGTGATTGCTTTGTCTGTTTATTTGAATGCATGGCGTACGGATCCATTGCCTGTATCCCACTTTATTTTACGAAAATAGTTTATATCGTTTTTGATATTGATGATGATTTATGCTCCAATTTTGATGACAACGACGAAATTATGAAAATTATGGATTTAACATTGATGGTGAAGAGGAGCATGATGAACAGAGCAACTATGATGACGATGATCGATCAACAGTTGAAAAAAAAAAGTTCTTCCATAATAATATGTTTGTAAACCCCAATATCCTATTGCTGCCACCAGGTTGAGTACAAACGTTATTTGTAACAAATCCTAATGTGTTTCTAAGGAACACGTTTGGCTTATTATCACTGGCATTGCCTTGATCATGTCGATACAAAATCATTCCACGTTTGCACCGTTTCCGATCCATCTGGCCGTCACTAGGACATTTTTATCCCCTTATAAATTTAAAAAACCCATCATTTTTGTCACATTCGGCGGCAACGGAGTAGTTTTTTTAAGACATCTCGAAAATTTGGATGTTTAAGACCATATATTATGGGATTGACAGCACTATTCGACATGATAAACGAATAGCCATAGAGCATGAATATGTTGCCATTAGCGTACAGGAAATTCACTCCAGTGGCGAGAAAACAGATCATGAAAACGCAGACAACGTTAAATAGATTCTTGGTAACTTCTACCTCCATACGATTGACCGGTCTGACATTTGGACGCTGATCTTGAGGGACGGATGATACCTCGCTCTGTTGATCCTGAGTCGTTGGCGATTTCATATTGTTTGGAGTGGCCAACCCGTCCTGGATTTTCTTTTTATGACGCAAAACATGGCGCAAAATCAAGAAATAGAACATCAATGTGAGCATGAAGAAAGCGGCGATTAAACTGCCCTGTAACTTCATATAGTATATATCAAGACCATTTGTGTCTATTGTCGAACAGAGGCTAAAGGATTTCGAATATCCCAAAGTTCCGACACCCATGATAGGAGGTATGACCATGAACGCGTCCGACTCTATCCAAATCATCATCGCCATTGCAATGATCTTGCGCATCGTGTAGATGCGTTGCTGACGACGATGAGATTGCGTAATGACCGACCACCGTACGAATGCGATGGCCACTAAGGTTGATATACTGCAGAGGACGCACGAGCTTACGATTCCCCCGACAGCTGCGCACACCGATTCATGGAGAGGATAGCTTCCCGTTTGACTCACAAGTCCTAATGTTACAAATGGGAGGCAGAGACACGTTACTAAGTCAGCCAAAGCAAGATTGATGACGAGAATGTTGGTGATCGTACGTAGCTTCTTTTCAACCACAAATGCAACGATGATAAGGGTGTTGCCGAATATTCCGATAGTTGCCAGACTGACTAAGAATGCTGCAACAATTGCTCGATGGTAGAAAGCAATGTTCGGTCCCCCTTCGATGGGATTCGCTGTTGATCTTCCTACTTCGAAACCAGTCACATACCGATCCGTAGCTTCCATTATAAAGATTTATACCGTCCTATACCAAACGAAAAATCCACTTTTCCACTAGTACTGGATATAAATCTATTAAGCTACCGCTCACGTTTCTAAATAGAAGGATATTTCATCAGGAAATGTATTTAGGTGATTTTATTTTGAATAAGGGCATTTCAAACGAGGCTGAAGTGTCTATCGGACATGTTGCTCGAATCCCTTCTGATCATACAGCTAACCGATCTCTAGTGGGTTACTTCTGGCAGAAGGAAATGTGGAAAACCACTAATGAACTGCCAAAAGACTGTCTGCAGTGATGGTATACCTAAAAGAATGGTCGGATATCAATTAGGCCCTCGCCGCTGGTAGGCAAAGTTCGAAGAAGATGACCGCTTCATTCGTCGGAAGATACCGGAGCTATTAAGTTTAAGTATGTAAGAAACCCAAACTTAGTGATTAATTGATTATGATTATCTGAATATAGCGTATGTATTTACTTGATTCCTGATCGCAAAGTAAAGCTGTTTTCTCTTCTGTTTGGTTGGCCAACTTCTTTAGAGTATTGTGTTTTTTTTTGTGAAAAAGAAAACCCAGCATTGTTCAACTATCATGCAGTCAATCGTTTAGACGAGATGACGAAATATCATAATGACGATTAATATGGCCTGGGTAAACACGGTATCAAATAAACCATAATCCACATTGCGATCAGCAGTAGATATGAAACTTTTAGTCACTGTTTCATGTAAGCTATTGCAGGAAGATATAATTTATTTCGATGCAATTTTATTATTTCCAATGACTAGTTTGTGACGAATCGCAGTAAAACTAGGTGCTGATGTTACGATGTTAATTTGTAGATATTTTCCTCATTTACAGCACTTACTATGTATGGTGTTATATCCGTCGTGTCTTACTGGTACAATTTTCATCATGTTCTACAAAAGACTCAGACAAATGACAGTTATATAGAACAAATCTTTTTTGAAAGCATTTTTGTATGAATTGGATGACAATTGGTACCCTAGATAGCCAGGGAAAATGTGCCGAGATTACAAAAGAAAGTCTTTATTATCTTAGTTTTTACATCATCATAGCTGTCACAAAATGCTCCAAATATCACTTCCGTTTCCCCGATCGTGTTGGTCTTGTTCTTTATTTTATCCATCCAAACATGTCGATCACTACACGTAAAAAGATATATAGGTGAGTGGCAGTTATTAACCAAAGTCATTACTAGTATTAGGCACTCATTTCGATTGTTCACCAAAGGAAACGTGTGGTCCGTCAATCATATTCTGTCAAAAACATATTCCTAAAATAAAACCTATTTCAAAGGAAATTTCCGAACAACGTATTATTAAGGGTGCGTGTTTTCAATGTTACTTGATAAGTAACCAACAGAACAAACATAAAAACTATGGAAATTGGCAAACACAACAATGACATAATATCACAAACTGGTAAAAAGCATTGAAATTGCATTTGGGAATCTGGTAGGGTTTTCTTTATGTTTGCATTACTGTGTAAACAAAGCAAAATCTTTGATTTGCTTAGAGATGATATTGCAAAAGGCAAAATGATATTCATCTGTAAGTCGAATGTTTCTTGGTTTTCTTTTCACATTTAAAAAGTAAAGCAACCCCCGAAAACACATTAATGACAATAGCAATGATAAATATAATAATAATAATA
The DNA here is from genome assembly GCA_036244855.1 of Temnopleurus reevesii. Taxonomy (NCBI): domain Eukaryota; kingdom Metazoa; phylum Echinodermata; class Echinoidea; order Temnopleuroida; family Temnopleuridae; genus Temnopleurus; species Temnopleurus reevesii. Next base: position 21,868 of record BQKZ01011934.1, on the reverse strand, counting down.
ATAATAATAATAATAATAATAATAATAATAATAATAATATTAATAATAATAATAGTAACAATAATAATAATAATAATAATAATAATAATAATACTAATAATAATGATGATAATAATGATAAGGGTAATAATAATAATAATAATAATAACAATAATAATTATTATAATAATAATCATAATGATAATAATAATAATAATAAAAATGATAACCATAATAATCATGATAATATTAAATGATAATAATACTCAAATTTATATAGCGCCTTTTTCAGAGGTTACAAAGCGCTGCATGTTTGTCCATGTGAATGTGTGAACGCATTCAATCTTGAAAATCGATTGGTGGATGGGAGAAGGAGGGGGGGGGGGGCTCTCATTAAAGTTGTATGCTCGTCAGCAATGATCATATCAATATGGATTAATTTACCCAAATATTAGGTGAACACACCTGATTGCGATGAGAGATGGATGAAACCAATCAAATTAGTCCTTTATTATCGAAACCTTTCGTATTTTCCAATTATCATGATTATAGCGAAATAACGATAATTGGTAATGGGTTTAAGTCATGATTATGAAAACGGTTTTTTTTTTTTTTAGAATTTCACCGTGATTTTTAACGTTTAAGCGCATGGCCATTTTCAGAATTTTGCATTATGTAAAATTCTTGCATCAACCAATTAGGTCCCGCAAATCTTTCATTTAACTGTACTGGTAATGGTAAATGGATGTGGGCATATCTGCAGTAGATATTAAAGTACTGAAATGTAGCCAACTATAATTTTCATGATAATTCATGGGCGCATCCAGCTTTTCAAGCCTCGGGGGTCGGAAGGGGGAGCTGGACTGTTGGCGTCGAGTATTCACCACAGATTTGGCGCCCCCTAGCTTTGGCCCGGGGGAGGAGGGGGGGGGGGAACTAGCGCCCCCAAAGGCCCCCTCCCCCATCGTGCAAATTACCTTTTATCCAGACACAAACAAATCTCAAATGCATTCTTTAGCAAGGCTATTTAAATGTATGCGTCATATCTGAAAGTATACCAGTAATAACAAAAATTGGTATCCAAAAAGATTAAAAATAGATCATCACTCAGAAATCACGTGGCTTCGGGCGAGCGGGTCAATCACGCTCTATTCATGTGGTAGATGATTGGTAATTAACGTTAAATCGCTTGTATCTTAACATACACTGGATCAACTTTAAATTTTAGGTGTTTCCACGTTTGGCCAAATGTTTAGAATAGTGAATATTGCACCGACTGAAGTTTATTTATTTATTTTATTTATTCATGTTTTATTTACAAATTAAGAAAATAACAAAGAGTCGAGAGTAGTCCGATTCAGTAATGAAACTGCTCTACCACTGAGCCCTCCACCCATACACATACATGTACATGTACAAACATTATAAATTAAAATAAATAGAACATAAAAACACATATATAATCGATTTAAACAACATCAAAATTGGATAAGGAAACAAATTATGAGACAATAATAGATAAAAATCAGAATGTTTGTAAATTCTCGACAATGTTAGCCATTGAATTGAAGGCTGATTTTTTTTTTGAGCTGCGCAATTATCCATTTTTTTTGTATTGAATACTGTCATGATAACAGTTAATATGTGAATATTGACTACAAGGGTGTGTAATAAAACATTCTTTAGACCATCCGAGTTTTAAACGGCTTTTATATATCGCCTATCAACTCTTCATGAGAATTTCCTAAGCGCACTGCAATTGCAGCCTTATTACCCTGGCTTTAGCAGTGCAGCTATTATGCGCATAAGCTTTTGAAGGAATAAGTTCCTACGAGGTACCCTTTTATCTCATCTGGGTTGAGTGCAGCACAATGTGGATGGAATTTCTCGCTGAATGAAATTAACGCCATTGGTGGGATTCGAGCCTACGACCCTCTTGCTGAAAGGCGAGAGTCAGGACCACTACGCACACCGCGGCGCCTCCATTTGTTCCTATTTTCCCTGAAGGCGCCCGGGGTAGGTTAATGTTTGAGCAAACTCACAGCTCTCCTACAGAGCAAGATTTTCTTAAAGTTAGAATACTAGTTTGACATTAAAATATGTTTGTGCTCTGATTAGGAGTATCAGTAATTGTAAATTACCTCCAAACCATGCAGCTTGAAGATTGAATATGAGAGACGTATTTATAATCATTCTCATAATAATTAAATAAGGATCCCCAGCTCCTTATTTTGTCATAATTATATCTCATATCGATAGAGCATAATATGATGTCATATTGAATTGGTTTAGTCTAGTCTGCAGGGCACAAAGCGATGATATTCAATGTTGCAATTTACTCAGTACATGATGAAGAATCTATGATCAGATACTGCATCACTTACATTGTTAATCTCCCTCAGTTCTGATTGTAGACTTTGGATTTCATTCTGTGAATTGTTGAAAACCGAAGATGGAAGTGTATGTTTGCAGACCAGGGCTTCAGTGTCATTATTGTATGCTCAATTTTATAGAAGATACATAGTAGAACATTATAATGAATCCCCGACGGGTTTCAAGCATAATTTTAATCCATGCAATAACAGTATTCTACCTTTGAAAGTTTAAAGACCTGGTGAAAGTTGGATATTTAAGTGTTATTAACACCCTCCAGGACTATACAAAATTCTTCTGAAAACCTAATTGAAAAAGTTTTTCTTATGTTTTATGTTTTGTTATATACGGGCTTAATGTAGTTTTTCACATGTTATCCCGACGTTTATAAGTCAGAATTCTCCTGAAAGCTTCATGAAAGGTCGGATGTTTGAGTCCATAGATGATCGGATTGACTGCACTGTTGGCCATTGTAAACCCCGATCCATACAAAGTCATTACGCTCTGACCTGGGATAATTAGATTCACTGCACTTGGTAGAAAACATAGAATAAAGACACAGACCACGATGAAAAGATTCTTGGTAATTCTGAGTTCTTGTCGGTTAACTGCCGCAAGCCTTGGTCGAGCTCTCGCATGAATCTCGCTCTCATGATCTTGCACTAGTATGTTTTGGATCCTCCTATTATGTTGCGAAACGTGTCGCAATATGAGCGCGTAAAATATAAATGTGAACATCAGAGAATTGGAAATGATAATTGCTTGAAGAATTGAGTAATATTCACCAAGCTTGCTAGTATCTGAAATTGAGCAGGTGCCGTAGTATTGAGAATAACCAAATTTTCCTATGCCCAGACCAGGTGGTAACACCATAAGTACAATTGATACTATCCAGATGATCACTGCGACAATGGCGATTATCTTTGGAGTGTGAATTCCTTGGTGGCCTTGTACGGAATTCGTGATGACGTACCAACGGACAAACGCGACAGCCACTAAATCTAACACACTACAGCACACACACGTGTAGATTACCCCCGCAACAGTTTCGCAGATCGCTTCTGCTAGAGGATAACTTCCGCTTACATTGAGGATTCCAACAATCTGGAACGGTATGCACCAACTTGTTAGCAAGTCGGCGAAGGCGAGATTGACGACTAAAATATTCGTGGTCGTTCGGAGCTTCTTGGTAATGATGACAGCGATGATGACGAGGCAATTGCCAAACATGCCGATAATTGACACAACTATCAGCGCTGATGCAACAACTGCACGATTGTGAAGAGATATTGAAGCGTTCAACATGTCTTCAGAATTTTTCGTATTCATCTTGATGATAGACCTCCTCTTCAAAGTAACTGAAATTTTAGATGGAAATTCGTTCGAGTGGCGTTTAAGGTTCGCAAAGAGAACACCACCTTGCTTTCTTAGATGACGTGTACCGCTTTCCAGAGAGCGTAGAGAGGTAAGCTTCTTAGTTTCCCTTTTTATAATGTACTCTTCTCTGTAGTTTGCTCTTTGATATGGTATATTCTTGCACGGATATAGTGGTATCAAAATAATATTATCCGTCAATCATTTTCCAAAGGTTATCTGGCAAAAACGTGACACGAACGAGAGCAACTTCATATTTTGCTATTGATATACATGTACATATTCTTGAAGTATGCTGAGAGCATTGATGTCTAAGTATCCTTTCATATTTGTGCCGCAGAAATGCAAGTTGTCGACTATTATTCTACATGCTTGTGCCCAGTTAACCCGTTTACCACTGAATGATGTTATTCCTGCAGTCTTTGTGTAGGATCTAACCGCTTCCGGTAGCAAATTGGTGAGGATAACATACACTACAATAGTCAAAATAACGAGAAAAATATGTTCGAGTGTTCATACACTACCGAGAAACGAAATGATTTTCACGGAGACCTGTGAAAGATTGGATGCTTGAGTCTTCATACAGCGTCGACTTTGTAGGTTAAAGAACTATTTTCATCTCAGATGATGAATAGAAAAAAACACTACAATTTATCACGTGATTAACTTTTGACAACTCATATCTATTTCAATTATTTGCAGGAAGGAAAAAAAGTCCAATAATGTTTATCAAAATGGCAAAAAGACAGTATTACGTAGATAATCATAACAACAATCATCGACGATACTGTCAAATTGATGAATGCATAACATCAAACTGTCATATTTTAATTATATTTCTAGATTTTTTTCATCCCTACCTCAGTATAAGTAATAAAATGATTCAGGCTGTAGGTAACATACGATTATTAGATCATTTACAGGTTAAAGCGTCTAGCTGTAGACTCTTACGGGGAACCTTTTTTTCATATACTTTGGCAATATCTCATCTTTTACTAATTTGCTCATCTTATTTGTTTGCAAATTAGGACGGTTCTATGTAAGTAAATAATCTCCAAATTTTAAGCGGGTATATAAACAGGATAAAGGCCGACTCACACATTGTGCTCTTTGGCCCGTATTCCGATAGCGAGGTTTAAGTTAACCCTGGTCTAAATCTGTGGTTTAAGTATGGAGAGCCAAAAGAGGCTTGAATCTATAATAGTCGATGTTTAATTTACCAGCACATTTGGCACTCATAGTATTAAAAACTGTCTTGGCGTAACAACTTAAATAGTTTCCTACATTATTAGAGTATGGGAAAAGAGAGCAGTTAACATACGAATTATTCATTGTAAATGAAATTTTGGCACTTTGGCTACCCATACTTAAACCACAGATTTAGACCAGGGTTAACTTAAACCTCGCTATCGGAATATGGGCCCTTGAGTGCAAGCCGAACGTTAGTCCACCGTCTGATTAGCGTTTGCTGAAAACACTGTGGAAACGCAATGGAGTCGACCTTAACCAGTTTTTAAACTGGTAGCTTCTACCTTGTCAAACGTGTCAATTGGCAAGTAAAAGTTGTTTTGAGAATTGGTTTTCAATTTACAATAGTGTAGTCGACATGGACCTCATAAGTGATTGCCGGAAATCTGACATATAACGATCAAAACTTTGCTGGATACCCTAGTTAGTGAAACGAATATGCGGGTTTACTAATAGATGCAAACTGCATGCATACCTCTAACACAAAAGGTTGTTCTCGACAACATTAAAGCTTGTCCGAGGCTTGCCCGACTTATCAACAAGTAATGTATGCAAACTGAATTCCAAAGATTGTAGTCTTATTGTTATCAAACGGCTTAAGGAATACCACGTAACTACGTTTAGTTGCAAGAAAAGCACATAAATTTGAATATATAAGTAAACAGGCCTTTTGGAGTAGAAAACCTCTAACTCGAGTATGTGAGTAGTGTTTGTAATAAGCCTACAGTGTCATTAAAATATTGTTTTTAATCAAAAGAGTGTTTAGCATTTGATGAAACTGGACATTATGTACCTACATACTAAGAAATTAGGGATCATTTTGCACCCTTGAGGATGCAGACGCCAGTAAAATACCCCTTTAGGGTGCAGATAGGCATCTTTAGAATGAAATATGCACCCTTGATATCCCCACCCTTCGAGTTAATCTATTTACTTTTTCCATTTCAATAGCATTTTCACAATTTGAACAAGAAATTATAATGATTTTGCAACAAAAATAATAATATTTACATATTATCAATTAGGTATAAATTGATAATTCATAACATCTGAAAAGCAAAGCTCATGAAGTTAAAATAAATGTGGGAGGGGATGCAGAAATAGCGAGCCCTGTAAAACGGTTAATTTAAGAAATATAATTGTGGAACAGAATAATAAGTGTAAGTTATGGAACAGAATGATTAAGATATATATTTTTATACATGAGGTCTTTTTAATTAAGGGGAGCCCTTTCAAAAATGAAATTGATCTACCAAGGCGCCATGTATACGATTAAAAATAAGTGATACAAAATACATACAAACATACAATATGAAAAAAAAATACACATAATAAATACATAATTAAAACAATTAAGAAACATTACAAAAACAGAGTGAAGAAAAATCCTGGGAATTGATTACCTTTCTAGCAATGATAAGATCTTACAATGAGGTGCTGCTCTAAGAGACGCGGACCATATGACTCACCACTGCAATATATTGCCATAATTCTAAAATGAACTTAAATACAATACTTGTGTAACCACCCTATATTTTTAAGCCATAATCCTTAAAATAAGGAACAACTAACAATCCTGCACAGATAACTTTGTCACCGACAAATTACGAATGCACCCAAAGATCATATAACTTATGTTACTTTCAGAAGTAGACGAGGGTAACACTTAGAGCCGAAACCTTAAGATTTCAGAAACTACGACAAAAAATAGGGCAGCGTATACATTCGACGCAACGGCTTTAAGTGCGAACCTTAGGCCCAGGTCACATAGTAGTCTGCAAGAACAGACCCTTGGGTTTCGTTGTGCACAAACACAGAGAGTGATACAGGGTGTACACTGTGTGTCTCATTGTGTGTCTCGTGCTCTCCCC
>BQKZ01011925.1:0-18219 GCA_036244855.1 Temnopleurus reevesii | reverse complement strand
CCTTAAGACCGGGGGTATGACGTCACCATTTAACTGGTCAGAGACAAAACATCCGACCTTAAGACCGAGGTCTTAAGGTTTTAGCATGTTCAATCTTTTTGAGGTCTCATGCGACCTCTCCCAGCTCAGCAGCCCCATCACACAGCCACAGCCACCCATTCCACTCACAAGCATCCCTCGAAAATTGCTCATTAAAATGTAGATGTTTTGTTATTTAATAATAAATGCATTATCATTAGTTGAAATCATGAATGTAATTTCTTAATTTTCGATGACACTGTCAAATATGACAAATTTAGAAGGAAAATCCAAGATTTAACATTGAAATTCAACGTTCAAGCTAAGTTCAAATCATGTTAGCAAGAAATACAACCAACCAATGTTGTGCGACAATACTCCAATGAGGTTCTGCACACTAAAGGAAGAAGAAGAAGAAGAAGAAGAAGAAATTTCGACTTATCGCGCTGCGTGTTGCGATGGGAAACGAGCGCGTAACTTTTGAGCTATCGATTATTAATGTTACGATATCGGTATCGGCTCTTCGGTCTTAAGGTCTTGGTCGCGTAGTGTGCGATGTCAGGTCGTAAAGTCTGGTTGCATGGTCTTAAGGTCGTACGACTAAAAATCGTGTAGTGTACGGTGGCCTTAAGCTTAGGCTAATTTTTTAATATTATCCAAGGGGAACTCTTGAATTGGCAGAAAAATGGTCTTGGTACCATTGAAAAGTCCTGTTTATCACCTTTCCCTTTTTTGAAGGTACCATTCATAAAAATAAATAGCGGAGTAGAAATTCTACAGGTTGGTAATTTCCTATTCCATGTCACATAATTACTTAATATTCAGACACATTTTTAATCTTATGGCTATATCTTCCTCGTAAATAGCTATACGATTCTAGAATAACTTTGTAGCGTTTGAACACGGTGAAAGTTGTTACAAGGTTCTACAGCACACACTTCCATCTTAACCATTTAGCAACTAAACTGCTCTTCCTTTTACACACTGAACCGCCCAAAAACTGTCCCAGTTATTGTATCGATTTTCATGGGGCTATAATAACTTTGGCACACACGTGATCCTCATGATCACAAGATGACAATTCTACAAAGAAAACTATGAATTCAGAGTTTAAATCGTTCGTAAACATCCATTGGAGACAGCAACAATTCCACACCTTCCAATTTAAGTTAATCAGATTTTTGTACACAATATCTAGAAGTAGAATCACAATGAATTACAGCTATACACAGGTGACCCACATAACGGTTTGGTTGTATTTTTAATATAATAATAATAATAATAATAATATTGCGGATTTATATAGCGCCTTTTCGGTCAGTATTGACTGGTCAAAGCGCTTCGGATATAAACCATGGGTCTTAAAGGTATATATCAGTAATGGTCAGGATGCAAAACTTGATGTGAAACCAGCAAATGCGTTTACATGCATAAAGGAGAAATGTATACGAAATTGGGAGAATATTTTTCATATGCATTCTGGCTTATTGAAGTTTGAGAGTGCGAATCAACCATTGCTCCTATGGACCACTAACAGAATGGGCAGCCCGTGGAGCTGGAGTGAGATGAATGGATGTGGGGCGGTGTGCAAGTGGAGAAACAACGCACAGCATTATTTCTATTTGTGATTATTAAGCCATTTCTGGGTTGATTTCATTCAAATAAACTTTGAACATGTTATATAAAAAACTGTATTATTTGAACATTTTACTGCAGTTCACAAAGTAACTAAATAGCTGAATCACCATCTTTCCTGAAAATATCTATACATTTAATACTCAGACAAAGATCTCTTTTTCAATTTATTGTATGCCCTTTAAATGCAAAACTTAAATTTCCTTTGCCTAAGCAGCACTAGAGCCAGATTCGCCTGCACCTGGGCTTACAAAATGGACTCTCAGGATTAGAAGGAAGGTAGGTTTTATCAAGTCCAAAAGCAACTTGACTTTGCAGCAAAACCCCCTATAAATGACAACTACACACAGATGATCCATGTAAAGACTTGTTTTTATTTTTCAGATCCTTTTTCATCTACTAGCATGCCCTTTATACGCAAAACTTGAATTCCCTTTGCATAAGCAGAACTGGAGCCAGATTCGCCTGCACCTGGGCTTACAAAATGGACTCTCGGGATTAGACGGAAGCTAGGTTTTATCAAGTCAGACAGGCATATTTGCATTGTTCTTCATATTTGAGCAATGATGTTACTGAACTTATGGTTTGATCTAAATGGAATTGACATGTGCACATAAAAGTATTGTAGGATCTAAACCTACAGGGCACTTACTCTGATAAATTTTAATCTAGTTGAATTTTATCATGTGCAAGACATGAAAGTCCAACTTGTGACTTGATAATGCGTCTAGATACCTGCACTAAAAGCTAGTTTGTTGATTTTAATTTTGATGCAAAGATTGTTGAGATTTTCTACTGTACTGTAGCGATATATTGCAAAAGTTTTACATCTAGGAGGGTGTTGACAAAAAGTTATTTGCAATCAATTGTAGAGTAAAAACAATTACTACATTTGTTTGGTGTAGGAACTTCTGACTGTAAGCAGAGGAAAACATGTATTCAAAATTTGTAACTGCCCATAATTTTCTTGAAACACCACCTATGAATAATTATATTCCTGGAAATTGTACCACTTGTTTTTAGTCGACACTGTAGATGCAAAAAATGATGTTACGTACCTTTATATAAAAGGGAAGATGAAGGGGTAATAATAGTGGAATTGAAGAATTCAGAAATGTTAAATGCTTTTGTTGATTTTTCTAAAGAATATATAAGTTTCTCCTCTCCAGTCGCCGGCTGTGAAGTAGAGTAACATATTGCTACAAAACCTAATAAAGGGGGTTCTTTTAACATTTCCATGCTTACAGTCCCATTTTGAATCTGACTGGTGTCAAATTCTGCAGCCTTATTCAAAGAGAATTAGTTACAAGACTGTATACACACCTGGCACACAGTAGCATTGGAAAGCTCCGGGCCTGTCTACACAAACACCATTCACGCATGGGTTACTTTGGCATTCGTTGACGTCCATTTCGCAGTGCACGCCGCTTTAACCCTCGTACTCTAATATCTCTACATTCTTTAATGTGTTGGCTCATTAATCTTTACGTATAATTTGCAGATTATAGCTTTTCTGCTACAGAGGTACCTTGAGTAATGCCTGAAATTTACATATTTGTAGATATTTTCTGGGAAATTGCCAGACATATCAATGAATATCATAAATACACAAGTACTATTAATGGTTATGAGGGAGGGAAAGATATATGTATTCATTGTTGGCATTGGACACTTCAAAAGGCCCATTTTGATGCTAATTTCTCTGCTAATTTTTCAGAATACATATGGCTCTTTTTCCTCTAGTCACATGCTCCAAATCTGTGTTGCATATGACAGCATAACCCAATAAAGGAGGTACCTTCAACACTTTCCACTGTGCCATGGTTATATCCGATTTGTGTCAAATTTAGCAGCCTCATTCAAAGAGCATTAGTTACAAGACTGTATACACACCTGGCACGCAGTAGCATTGGAAAGCTCCGGGCCTGTCTACACAAACACCGTTCACGCACGGGTTACTCTGGCATTCGTTGACGTCCATTTCGCAGTGCACGCCGCTCTTCCCCTCGGGGCACTGGCATTCGTAGTCGTGTCCCCCGAACCCCTGTCGGACGTCGACGCACTGCGCCCCTTCCGCGCACTGGTGGCTGGCGCATCCGTCGAGCTCCTCGCAGTAGGAACCTGTGTAACCATGGCAACATCTACAGGTGTAGTTGCTCTGCAGGGAGTTAGAAGAGAGAGAGAGGAAATGTTAGAGGAATGTGAGATGGCGCAGGTACATGTATTGAAATAAAAGTAAGAATTTCGCAAGGTTGAGAAAAAAGGGTCGGAATGAGAAAGGAAATGGGAACGTAAGAATATTGGAATCATAAAATCACTCATAAAGAAGGCAATTAAGTGTAGCTTCTATTCCCATCTTAAAAAAATGAATTTCCATACTGAACTATAAAATAAAATGATTACAATAAATGATTCAGTATTCAAAATGGGGAAAAACCCCGGAGAATTGATGAATATGAGATGAGAAATTATGTAGCATAAGTGCTAACTTAAGTAAATTCAATGAATAAGCAAGCTGAATGTAAAACGTCTACAAAGAATGAACAAACAATAAAACACATTTACAAATAAAACAACATGCATTGTATACTATTATAAGCATGTTATTGCACTCTTGCAAGATAGCAAGTTCCTAGGAAGAACATCACTTCTTTGACATTAAAGACGTAAATACATGGTTTTGAATTATTCATGTATCCTTTCATATCTAATAGTCATTAATATCAGTAAACAAAGTCCCCCTCTCTAGCATTAAAAAAGAGGGAAAATGAATCCATGAATATAATGGCATGAAAAGCATTCTATATTTGCAACTTTATAGAACCCTTCCCACATATTCATCCGCGCTTAGAGACTTTTTGTGATAAGTGCGTTACATATGTCATAAATTATTATCTTCAATGAATAATATGCAACATATGTTTCCTGCATTAGCACATATCATTGCCTTCCAAGAAACGACTATTTCCTTTGAATTAAACATGAATCTGTATTTTATCATCAAATATCTTTTGAGAGTATGCAAGACATTCAAGGAAAATCAAGCAAATTACAATAAAAACAGAATTAAAATAAAAGGGGAAATGAATCTTGAATGAGAAATATTGAACCATATGTTTCCCACATTAGCACATATCATGGATTTCCAAGAAACAAAACTATCTCCTTTGAATAAAACATGAATCTTCACGCAAACCGAGCAGTAGCCATATACTGTACATGTATCTCAATGATCAGTAAGAAAAAGCCCTCTAATTTCCTGCTTCTCCGCAACTGATACAAGAGGGTTTTTCTGCTCGAGCAATTCCTTACAAGCATACGCTGATTTTCAAGACAAGATTATAAATTGGAGCTTATTGGTGCATATTGCAACATTCCTTTCGGGACGACTGCTTGGGGGATTTTTTCCCTTGTCTCTTCTCTCTCTCTCTCTCTCTCTCTCTCTTTCATGCTAAAAATATTCTGTTACGTGTACATCATTTCTTGGGGAGCTTCATTTTGTATTTTTATAACACTGACAGCCATTTACAAGTTTGCATATTGACTCAGTGTTTTGAGCAAGTATATTGGCAATCATACCCTTCTCAGGGGAAGATATGAAACTGTTATTATAGTCAAGTAAAACAAGAAGCAGAATTGAAATTACAAACACAACCATGAAATCAGATCTAGATTATTTTACTGCATAAATAAGGTTTTCAATTTTTCATATCGTTACCGACTGCCATCGATTAATTTGCAGATTTCTATAGGCAGAGCTGCCTACATAACTAGCTGGGAATCAGAGTCCCAAAGATCAGTATTTCATGGTCGAAATGATTGAGAGCAAGTAATATACATAGGAATAAGCAAGTTTTTAGGTTGGTAACAANAGTGTATCATTCTAAAATAATTGTTTGAAGTAGAAAATAATAGCATGAAAATTAATTTCTTTTTCTCATTTTTTATTGTTGTGTTGATCCATTTTAAACACAAATCACGTAATAATATTGCGTCTGTTTGATCAAAAGACATGCAAGAATATTTAGTAAAAATCAAGTGTAAGAAAAATCTAAACTGTACAAGAAGCCATGTATGTTTAAGTGTGAGAAGGCTTCAATCCATTATGTTATTGACACTAAAACCAGAATATTTGGTAAAAGCCCAACATTACCAGACTTGAAGCTCTTCCATACTATGGAAATAGAAACTAATTAAGATGAAATAAAAAGTAGGATCTTTATAGATTACATCAATCTTTTCTTATAAAATAAACACATCACACAAATCTAACTACTTCTTTCGGTTCATTTATCATAATCGCTCAAATATTCCAACGTGTACTGCAGAAAATTCTGAAAAATAAACATAGATTGAGAATCTCCCACATATATCAACTTATCAAATAATTTCTATTAAAAATTCAGCTAAAAATTTTGAATTCTCAAATAGAACCAAATGAAAAACGAGCCTTCTCAAATTTGAAAAAAAAATCAAACAAATAGAACTAGAGCAAAAGGGCATCCGAGCGGTCATACTCTCAACAACATTATATTACAAAGCTTTAAATCCTAACTTTTCCCCTCAAGAGAGTGTCACTTTTTCTGACAAGTTGATATCTTACAACGAATGCCTCTGGTGTTATCTACGTCTTTATCCCAATAAAAACGTCGACTCTGAAATTCAGACATCACCTTCAGGACAAAATGCATCTATTCATACACATCAAACACATGGGCAACACCATCCTCGGATGTCTGTGAGGATAGTGTTGCCAATTCAAGGTGCAATCCTATATTCTGACCGTCGTAAGGACCTCTCCTTCCTCTCGTCGACGAAGAAAAATATCATATTGGGTGTTAGCCTCACGTCTGCCAGGCTTCCTCCGTACAAAGAAGTGAGCGAGGGTAGGACGTGTGATGGAGTATGCCAGTCTATTAACTGTCAAGTAGCCGGGGGCAGAAACCTAAAGCCGGCCTCTGATTAGATTTCTGCGTTCCTTGGCGTTACACCTGCACGCCTAGCGAGCATAACTTTGACCCAAATCTTACGTCTGATTGGATCAGCGGTTGGATAATGCACTTTATTTTGTCACACTACTAAAAGCGACTGGTTGTGTTTTTAGAGAGCTGATCGGTGATCGATTTTGAAGATTAGCAAAGATATCGTCTCTGTTGCTGATCTAGTTTGGTAAAAATGTCAGATTGATTGATGTAAGAGATAGAGGTTTTGAATGGAAGTACATATAGGAAAAAAATCTCAAAACAGGGAAAGAATATGTACAGTGAAATAGAGAATTTTTGCTTCCCAGTTATCACAAAATAACACGTGACTTTTATTACAGCTTTCATAATGATAACAGGTAGTAAAATATAATGATTTGTATTGCACCTACAAACCAATGTGTTCCAAAGTACTATCATGTAATGACGAAGACACATAATCTTTCCCCCTGAAAGGATCATTTTATTGGAATAGACAGAACAAAAATAAAACTTAAAAAAATAATTTTTGCCTTCCAGCCTTCTTAGTACATTAATTGATCAAGATTTTTTTGTAAAAGCCCATGTAAACACAAGACAGATGATTTCCCATTGTCCAAGGCCTTCTGTAAAAGTATGAAATATTGAATACAGTAGAGTAGCTGTCCAGATGTAATGAAATAGAAATATTCATTGCCATTAAAATTGTAAAATATTAATAAATTCCTCCATACTTTATTCCCCATTTATCTAACGGATACAATAAATCATCCAAATGCCTCTATAAAAAGCGATAATTACGATTCAATCAAAGTGGAATGATAGATGACGGTGAAAGAGGGGTTGCGGAGTTTCTGACCGCACAGATGCGTTGTACTCCCACCGACCTATTCCATGAAAATGATACGCATGCAGTATTTAATTCTATTATCTATCAGACCAGCCTCCAGGCAGGGTGAATACACAAGAGACATCATAAACCTCGTCAAAGAAAGCCAACATTTTGACAGCTATCCCAGACATGCCTTGCGCGATACTTTTTTTTACAAGGCACTCTGTCTCCTTATCAAAACAGCCAATCTACTTAAGAATCTTTTTTTATCTCGTTAGTTTGTCAAAGTTTATGTTAAGAAAAAAATGATCCAGTAAATTAGATGAAAACAGGACTGTGTTTTGCTATCCTCCACCTTTTGAAAAAAGTCGCCATCCACACCTTTCTAAAAAACTTTCAAACGAAAGCTACATGTAGAGGAAAACAAAATTCTCCCAATTTCTTCCTTCAATGTCAAACCTATTTTTTCTGAAATTCTTTGAAATTTTTTTCAAACACCCTGAAAATTCCTTTTTGACATGTTTTCACTCTTTTTCTCTTTACACTCTCTTTCTCCTTTTAATTTGTGTTTCTATTTTCTGTGGCACCCTTTCATACAGATGATCATAGGATAGCATATGTACCCATTAAGATTATCCTTTGAAAGCTGACATTTCCTTACTCTTTTAAATGTCTTTTTCATCTAACTGGGTTCTTGCAGCTACATAAATCTTTTCTTCCATTAATGAATACTATTCAGAGAAGCCTTGCTTATAAAGACCTGGGCAGTTTTTCACAAAGTTACGAAAGACTTCAAGAACGACTTTCTGGTTCAAGTTTACTCAAACAAACTGAACATACCCTAATTTGCCATTGAAAAACTTAATTGTGTCAATATTCTGAATAAAAATTGATTAAATATTTGAAGCGCTACCTCCTAAAGAGTTGGCTATACTTTCGAGAATTATTAGTCTTTATGTTATAAGAACGACTTTCTGGGTCAATTTTACTAAAACAAACTGAACATACCCTAATTTGCTATTGAAAAACTTAATTGTGTCAATATTCTGACTGCAGCTCACAAATTAATTAAATATTTGAAGCGCTACCTCCCAAAGAGTTGGCTATACCTTCAAGAATGATCAGTATTTATAACTATGATAAATGATTGATAATCCCATCAGAATTTAGCACAAGGACCAAAACCAGTTGTTCTTAAGGTCATTTATATGTTCTTGAATCACAGCCCAGGGCGTTATTTCTTAAGAACAACATAATAGGGAAAGTTCCATTCTAAACTTTGATTAAGAGAATATTTCTCTTAGAAATTTCAATTTAAAATATCTGATCTGCAATAGCATTCATCATAAGATCGTCAAAATCAGTGCAGTATCAAATGTATATATACATATATACATTTATGACCCCTCCCCCGCCTGAATGATTTTCAGAACAGGATTTTAAAAAATAGATATATATATACCAGTTAAATCTTTGGAAGAGCATCTCTCTGCGATGAATAAGAATGCATTTAACACTTTTCTTCTATGGAGAAAAAGAATTTATTCATGATCACTCTCCTCCCCTTGGGTCACGATGAATATATCTTGAGTATCACTGCTTGGCATAAAATGCTGTTTGACAGTAGTTGTTCAATATACTGCTTTCAATGAAAGAGTAAATATCAGATTTATCTAAAGCTTTCACTATTTACAACGCATACATGTGATTTAAGGTCCAAAGCGACATACAAATCTGTTAATCTATATTTTATACTATATTATTGATGTTGTTTTGTGCACATTCAACTTTACTCCACAAATGAGATATCAGAGCAAATATCAGCGTCCTTTTGAAGAGTCTATGTTTACAATCATATTCATATTTGATTTTAAGCTCAAAACCTGTATTTATATTCTATTGATCAATGTACAGTAATGCTATTGATATTCCATGAAGGAACAAAAAAAATCACATTTCTCTTACAGCAATATAACATCTATTAAAATTCTACTTTTTGGCAATGTTGTTTTATGCCTGCCATTCTATTTAGACTTTGTAGATTCTAACCTTAAGCTGCTTGATATTATCATACATATATTTCTGTTCAGCATGTATGCTGGGTTCCATGCCTCTTGTTCAATAAAAGAGCACATATCACATTTCTCTTAAAGCTACACCTTTCACAATACTGATGAGTGAAAAGCTGCTTGATATTCTCATGTTTCTATAGATCACTGCAGGGCATGGATGATGTTCAATATTCCTTGCCTGTCAATAAGACAGCAAAAAGCACAAGTCTCTAATATTTCCTATGTTTATGATGTTGATGCATGGTTTTAAGATTCAAAACTCAAATTAAAAATGTTGAAAGAAATTGTCACACATTCTGATTTTGTAATTAAAAAAAATTGTCAAATCAAGATGTGTGTCTTATGTTATTGCATTCATAGATTAATGAAAAAACAACACAGAAATAAAATAAGAAGGAAGCTATACAGGCAAGATATCTATGAAAATTGATGAATTGCACCACTGTCATGACTGTTGCTTTATTCCTGCACAGTGTGATAGGTCATGAATTTTAGCGTTTTTTTTTCATGCACTAAACATTGATTACTAAGCCTAATATTCTGAACAGCTAATCTTATCTAGAACCATTTAGGTACATGTAGCATTTACAATTTGGCAGTTGAGAATTTTTTAAACAAAAACAATATTATACAATGCCTTTGATATTTTTCTATTTCTATTCATCATGAATGTTAAAGCGATAGACCAGTTTTGGGAGGAGGGCGCTTCAGATATTTAACTAGTTTGCTAGCTGCAGTAAAATTATTACAAAAATGCACTTTTTCAATAGTAAATTAGAGCATGTTCATAATTTGTTTGAATGAAATCGACCTAGAAATGGCTTAATCATCGCAAAATAAAAAATCATGCTGCGGTCGTACTCCCTTACACAACATGCTTCACGTACAAAATGAACGCAAACTCACACACCGCAGACAATACCACCGTTCGCACCGCCCATTTCAGGCCGACGGTCCCCCGTGCAAGAGCACTTACATGTAGCACACCGTAGGAATAATGGCTGATTGACGTGTTCGACGTAAAATACACAGCATACGAGCAAAAATGTACTCCTAATATCCTACATAGATATATTTAGGCATGTAAAGCAACTTGTGAATACATCAGATTGTTTAACATCACTTTCTGCATCCTGGTCATTACGAATCTATACCTTTAAATACTTTTAAATACTTTTGATATTTGTGGTACTTTCCTTATCACTGAAAGAGCAAATAAATTAAGATTTTTCTCAAACCTACACCTTTGGCAATCTTGGTCAGCAATTTTAAGACCCACATCTGAATTAACTTAATATTTTAAACTAATTTTCATTAAAACTATTTTATGCTCCTACTGTAGCTATAAATTTCTTTTCAATAAAAATGGAAAATATCAGATTACTTTCACAGCTACAATACTTTTGCTTTCCAATAACAAAAAACCTGTTTGATATAATCATATCTTATCAAACAAATCTCAAATCCATGCATCAACATTGTAAACATAAGAAATTTGAGAGAGATGTGTTTTTTGCTGTGCAAGGAATTGCAGTTGAAACATTCGCCTTACAGAGTATTTGAAAATGTAAAATGCATGGAGAAATTTCACTGTGGGAAGGTAGCTAAAACAGTTTAAAAAATCCTTTTGTATCAAACCTCACGCGTCATCGATTATCACAAACCAGATAAGCAGAGCGTAAGATAGATTACATATTAAATATATGTGAAAATGTAAATCTATGATGAACGGTAACTAAAACAGTTAAAAAATCCTTTTGTATCAAACCTCACGCGTCATCGATTATCACAAACGAGATAAGTTGGTGTAAGAAAGATTCCAGGTATCTCAAATCTTTGGAGGCTTTGCTCGTGGAATACCCATCTGTACACACATCCCATCAAATGGAAACCTAATCCCTTACGATGATTAAACTTGTATCTATTTCAATGTATCCTGACGTTTCCTTTCAAACTTTGCTAAAAATCTCTTGATATAAAAGAAGAGACGGCTGCTGTTGTCTGAGAGCCATTTGAATGCAGTAACGCTTAACTTACATCCTATGAATTGGGCAACTTTCATAGTTAACATCTTATTTGTCTGATTTTGAATTCATTATGAAGTAGATATACAGCATCATACTCTAAATCATTATTAAACAATTTGTTCTTGAAACATTCTCCTTACAGAATATTTGAAAACATCAATGCATCAAGGGTAATTTCAAGGGTAATTTCACTGTGTGAAGGTATCTGAAACAGTTGCAAAATCCTCTTTCATCACACCTCACGCATCATCGATTATCACAAGCCAGATAAGTTGAGTGCAAGAAAGATTCCAGGTATCTCAAATCTCGGGAGGCTTTGCTTGGGGAATACCCCTCTGTACACACATCCCATCAAATGGAAATCACATCCCTTACAATGATTAAAGCACTATTGATTTCATTGTATCCAGATATCTAGGGAAATTTCATTTAAAACTTTAAGCCCTGGTCACATAGGGCCCCGGAAGCAACATGATTCAACACTACTCTTTGTTCTGAGGCAATTAACAAAGAGTCGTGTTGAATCGTGTTGCTTCCGGGCCTCTATGTGACCAGGGCCTTACTGAAAACTATTGATATGAAAAGAGGAGATGGCTGCTGTTGTCTGAGAGACATTTGCATGCAGTCAAACATCTTACATCTTATGAATTGACTAACTTAAAAACTTTAATTAAAAATAGTTACAATATTTTATGCCTGATTTTCAAATCCATTATAAAATACAAATATAACATTATGTTCTATATTACTGGTGAAAATTTTAAAAATTGATTTGATAATGTTGGGGTATTTTGGACAGGAAGAGAGTGTAGATGTGAGATATATGGTGCTGTGGCAGAATACTGTATTGAAAATCTTTTGAAATCTTTGTAATTTGTAACTTTGATAATCAGATAAACCAAAATCCAGGCTGTTGCAAGAATCAATTCTGGTCAGAGTGAACATTTGTTATTAAAATTTACTCAATTTTGATTGGGGTGAGGCTTCTTTATAATTTAGGTGAAAGAAAAACATTTGGATTCATGTGAGAAACTTCCGATAAATGAGGACTTCTTATCCAATAAAGGAGAATGGTGGAGTGAAATGAAAAAAAAAAGCTTGAGGTTTTGATCCAAGCAGAATCTTACTCATAAAGCAAATGGTCATTTTGCTAGGATTGAAAGCTCAAGCTTGTTTTTTCTTCATTTTTCTCCACCGTTCTCCTATATTACTCTATTATGTATGTAAACAAAAATCATAAAGGCACACTTTTTCCATATCAATGTTATAAATCATATCTAATGCAATCTTGACCTATTGTATATTCTTAAATGCATCAACTTTACAAGAGAAAATAAAATGAGTATCCTTCAGAATATGTACTAAAAATATATAACGTCCTTGAATTCACTCAAAATATGAGCAAAGCGTATATTCCTAAACAATATTGAAGGAGTCAAGTAGCAGTGAAGTATGTGTGTGGGATCTCATTATCATCTTCAAAAAGAAATTCAAGGTCCGATGAATCTATAAAAGGAATATTCTGCAACACTTCCATTCAGGTTTCAAGGTAAAATTGAGCAAAATAGGATTTCCCTCGCATTTCCTTCCAAATTACTCCTTGAGATTTTGCCAACATCTTTCAATGGTCTATTGACATTTCATTCAGTACACCACATACTAGAGTATACTTGTATCCAATGACGCAGCTTTTAGGATCGCAAGCTGTATATTGCACTCTCTTGTAAAATAAATCATAATTGTTGTGTAAAGTATGTACACCTAAATTTAGATATTTGATTGTTGTACAAGGTATCTTACAATGATATGAAAAAAAATAACGACAAAAGACCTGCCTTTACTGTTGCTCATATCAGAGAGCATGATGGATATCTTTTTAGAACAGAAGTGATTTTGCAAAGAGTAAATAATGCAAAATTACTGGTGTACTAGTAGAAAGATATCCCGTCATGCTAAGCGTTTGAACAACAATGATTATACAAGAGCCCAATATACTCCCTGTAAAAAATATCAGTGTTTTGCACTATATCTCAACAAATGGCAAACTAATCTTGATCTATAGTGAATTCTTCATCACTTCTTGTCAAATCATATATATTTTCTTATTTACAGGAGAAACTGAAAAGAACATTCTACAGATGATGTCCTTGAAGTTATACAAAAAAAACATAAGAGAAAAATCACAACTTCATAAACAGATGAGGAGCAGTCAAGTATTTATGTGAGGCTCTTATTATCATCTTCAAAAAGAAATTCAAGGTCCGATGAATCTACAAAAGGAGTATTCTGCAACACTTCCATTAAGGTTTCACAGTGAAAAGGAGCAAAATAGGACTTCTCTCGCATTTCCTTCAAAATTTCTCCTTGAGATTTTGCCAACATCTTTCAATGGTCTATTGACATTTCATTCAGCACACCACATACTATAGAGTACACTTGTATCCCATTATTGTACTGTAAAGTATATAGCGAACATAAGATACTTGATTGTTGTATACAGTATTTGAAAAGATTGTTGTATAAGGTATCTGAACATATAAAATATAATTTCTTAAAATCAGATGAAAAAATAACAATAATTGTGAATGATTGCAACAATAATTGTAAAGGAACCTAAAAATCAGTGTTTTGCATTATATCTCAACTAATTGTA
Source organism: Temnopleurus reevesii (assembly GCA_036244855.1). Lineage (NCBI taxonomy): Eukaryota > Metazoa > Echinodermata > Echinoidea > Temnopleuroida > Temnopleuridae > Temnopleurus > Temnopleurus reevesii. Next base: position 4,021 of record BQKZ01011925.1, on the reverse strand, counting down.
AACCAATCTTGACCTATAAGGGAGAACTTTCAATGGTATCGCATTGCACTTTGCTGTGTATTTAAGCATGATTGCTACATAGAATATGTTTTGGTAACTTTTTCACATAGCATTGTACAGAAAAGTGTTAAAAATGTTTCCTCAATGTCTAAAACTGCTAATCAAATGTGCAAAGCAAACTTATTCCCTGCCTAATGTGATTTCTTCATCACTTCATTTTAAATTTCAACATTTTCTGATTTTACAGGAGAAACTGAAATGGCCATCCTCCAGAAGATGTCCTTGAAGTTATCAAAAAACAAATAGAAAAATCACAACTTTGTAAGCAGAAAAAGGAGCAGGGAAGTATTTGTGAGGGATCTCATTGTCATCTTCAAAAATAAATTCAAGGTCAAATGAATCTATAAAAGGAGTATTCTGCAACATTTCCATTAAGGTTTCAAGGTAAAAAGCCAGCAAAATAGGCTTTCTCTCGCATTTACTTCCAAATTTCATCTTGAGATTTTGCCAAACCCGCTCAATGGTCTATTGACATTTTAGTGACTACATCACACTATTGAACATAAGGATGCGTTTCCCAGAATACAAAGTAGTGTAGCACACTCTATTTTCAAGCAAAGGTAAATCAATGTCAAATTCAAAATTGACGTTCGGGTATAAAGTAACTCAGAATGGGTCACTGGAAAGAACAGTCATTCTTTACATCTATTACAAAAATTATTGCGCTATTCCTTTCAGTTAAACATAATCAGTTTCAAATTACTACACGTGATTCACGAGAAAGAACTGCTTTAGTTATAAGTATGAATGCCAGACCAACATTTTTCATTTGTGAAATGTAGACATTGGGCATGAAAATCACTCTTACAGCATTTTTCTAGGTTTCATTGAATTCTATGCACATTTTTTTTTCTTCTGTTACTATTAATATCAGAGTGCATAGCATATAACTCATTTGTAAAACATATTTGATAAATGATGTTCTTATGTGAATCTGCAGTAGATATGAAATCATTATAACTGAGTTGAGAAGTTCCAGCTATGATACTGACAGAACATAATTGATAAGAGAAGAATTGAACTAAATTTATATAAAAATGCAGGTAATATCATGTGCATAAAGATATTGGATGAATTCCATTCTCAGTATTTTAATCCATCGAAGATGTGAAATCATTATTTCTTCAGTGCCTAATTCACCAGGAACTTAAAAAGCCCAAAACTTTAAAGTACTTTTAAAAAAATAGATGGCTACTGCTGTTTATTGGAAAGTAATTATGTTGAGGCTAAGAAATAACTTAGCAATAAACAAATTCTTTATTATCATTTGTATATATCATATGTATATTCATTAATTTCTTTTTATTTTTTATGTTAATCAAAAGCAAAACAAGGATTGGGCCAGGCTAATTTCAGAGGGCTGGCTGGTAGAGGGTAGCCAAAAAACATCTTTTAGGTATAAAAGACTTCAAAACATATTTCATGATAATGACCTAAAACACATTCATGATTAAGGCGATGTTGTTGGTAGCACAACTTTTTTGTCACTCTGTGATTTCATCTCATAATTATTTAAGAGTACCTAAATTTAGTATATTGTTTTGTACATTGTAACTTGTGTAAAATTATTATTAAGCGCTTAGAGATTTCTTATAATATTAAGCGATATATTAAGCATATGTTATTATCATTATTATTATATTCACTATGAATGAACAGCATTTTTGCTGAGAAAATATCATAAAACCTCAGAGTTAGTAGCATTTCTTTACTTACATTGGCAATGTTTGTAGAACAGAACCCATGATCCAAGCAATCCATTCCCTCTGGTGACACCGGATAGTGACAATCTTTGACTTTAACTGTGATGTTAACTCTGAGTCCATAACGACATTGGTAGAGGGGATTCGCACTGTTTGCTGTAAAGAGATAAAAAAACAAATTCAAATATTATATCAAACACATTAAAAAAAATTCATTTTTAAATCTTGATTTCGGATGAACCATCAAAGTGGCAGTCCTTTACGTTGACTGTGATATTCACAGGGTTTCCTGCAGAGAGATAAAACTTAAATAAATAATTATAAGAATTTAAATCCACACTTTTGAATTGTTCAATATCATTTTTTGGCTTTGATTGGGATGTTCATTCTCATAGCAACATTGGTAGAGGGGATTTGCACTGTTTGCTGTAAAGAGATAAAACAAAATATATATTTATCATATTAATATTTCATCCATCATTTTGAATGCTTTTCATCTTAATCTTGGGGAAACGGAAGGGTAGCAGTCCTTGACTTTATCTGTAATGTTAACTCTCAAGCCGTAACAACATTGGTATAGGGGATTGGCACTATTTGCTGCAAAGAGATAAAAGAAGATTCAAATATCATATTAAATCCCTCTTTTAAGTCTTTAAATATTAATTTGGTTAACCATGGATAAAAGCATTCCTCTACTTTAACTGTAATGTTAAGTCTCAGGCCGTAACGACATTGGTAGAGGGGATTCGCACTGTTTGCTGCAAAAAGAGAAAATATATATATATCATATTTAATCCATCTTTTTCAATGTTTTGATCTTAATCTTGAGTGAAACTGGATAGTGGCAATCCTTTACTTTGACGGTGATGTTAACTCTCAGGCCATAACAACATTGGTAAAGGGGATTTGCACTATTTGCTGTAGAGAGATAAAAAAGAAGATCCAAATTTTGTATTAAATCATCTTTTAAGTCTTTAAATCTTAATTTGGCTAACCATGGACAAAAGCATTCCTCTACTTCTACTATAATGTTCACTCGCAAGACATAACGACATCGGTAGAGAGGATTGGCACTGTTTGCTGTAGAGAGATAACAAAAGATCCAAATATTGTATTAAATCCTTCTTTTAAGTCTTTAAATATTAATTTGGTTAACCATGGATAAAAGCATTCCTCTACTTTTACTGTAATGTTAACTCTCAAGCCGTAACAACATTGGTAGAGGGGACTTGTTTAATCCATCTTTTTTAATGTTTTAATCTTAATCGTGGGTGAAACAGAAGGGTGGCAATCCTTGACTTTGATTGTAATGTTAATTCTCAGGCCGTAATAACATTGGTAGAGGAGATTCGGACTGTTTGCTGTAAAAAGAGAAAATATATATATATCATGTTTAATCCATCTTTTTTAATGTTTTAATCTTAATCTTGGGTGACATGGAAGGGTTGCAGTCCTTTACTTTAATTGTGATATTCACTCTCAGGCCATAACCACATTAGTAGAGGAGATTCGGACTGTTTGCTGCAATAATGATAATAATAACATTGGCATATATATAGCGCTCTTACAAAAATAAGTATCACAGCGCTTTACAGTATTGTGCAACTTAATTGAAAATTGATTACCTACACAGAATACAAAATAACAAAAAAGAGAAAAGAAAATATACATATCAAATTTAATCCATCTTTGTTAATGTTTTGATCCTAATTTTTGGTGACAAACATAGAGGCAATCCTTGAATTTGACTGTAATGTTCACTCTCAAGCCATAACGATATTGGTATAGGGGATTCCCACTGTTTGCTGCAAAAATGAGAAAAGAAAATATACATATCATATTTAATCCATCTCTTTTAATGTTTTTATCTCAACTTTGGGTGAAACAATATAGTGGGAATCTTTTAATTTAACTGTGATGATGACTCACAGGCCATAACAACATTGGTAGAGGGGATTTGCACTGTTTGCTGGAGAGAGATAGGAAAATATGGATATGTTGTTCAATCCATCTTTTTAAATGTTTGAATCTTTTAATTTGACTTTCATAGTCACAAGCAGGCGGTCAAAATATTGGTAGAGAATTTGCAACGTTTGCTGCAAAGAGATAAAAGAGATTCAAATATGTTAAATCCATCTTTTTCACATTTTCAATTCCAATTTCTTTCATCAGAATAGTCTCAGCAGTTTCCACGGTGAAATATTTCTGAACAGATTTCATGTCCTGTCCATTATCTACTGTTATTTCTATTGGGGAGG
>BQKZ01011924.1:11702-29373 GCA_036244855.1 Temnopleurus reevesii | reverse complement strand
GGGGGGAGGTTGACCAGTGAGTGATTGTTATGTCCGTACAGTTCAATGCACGGCGCATGGATCTATTGTCCCATGACCCTCTTTATTTTTACAGAAATAGTTTACGTCGAGTTCGCTCCTCTTTATTATAACACTGAATTCTTTGAATAATAATTCTTGCAAAAAATGGTATTATATCTTTAAATGACAGTCGCACAACCGTTATACCGCGATCTGAAAAAAAAGTTTGGGACTGGCTTAACTTGTCATATCTTAATGCAAGAGACTTGTCAAATATCTATAATCCTTTTTCAAATGCAATGCAAATCTTATTTTTCTAAACGAAATCAGGAAAACAGATTTTTGGTGAATATATTTGCTCAGTTTCCAAGCCAACCAATCCGTTCGCTGATGGAAACTTGCGCTGAGTAGAAAACACATAAAGCCGAAAAAGGGAATATAGATAAATAGCTTAGCATGAAAAATGATGGCGTTCCATGTAACGAGGGCTCTCAAAATCTTGTCATGGAATTCTTTATTTTTATCCGATATGTGATATGTGATCCGATATGCATCAAAATCGAAGGTTTGGGGGTTGGGGTATTAGTTTTTGTCAATATTTTGTTTTTGGTAGAACGAGATATGGTATGTAAATTTTCAGTTACAATTCTGAACTTTGTTCAGATGTATTGTATTTTTACACAAAGAAGAAATTAAAACTTGTTGCTTTCACATAACTCTCCTTGAGTCTTCTAAATTTTGTTACATACTTTGGTAGATATGTCCTTCCAAAAGTAATATAATCAATTGATTTTCAATAGTTTTATCTTTTGCGATTACACTTTGAGAATAGTGATATTGTCAAGTTTTGATCCTTTTTCTAAAAAAAATGTTCGACGTGTTGATCACGCACGAGTATTGGTGTGCGATTAAAGACCGACTCGCACCTTTCAACTTGCGTCGGCCTTGCGTTTGGGAAATTAAAAACGCACAATCTACGCGGGCCAGACGATGTACTGACGTTGGGTTTGCGTTCAAGGAACGTACACCGAACGCCAGTCCACCGTACGACCTGCATCTTTGTTCGTCAAGGGAGCGTTTTTAGTGTCCAAAAATGCTGGGCAGAATCAGGCCCAAAATAAATTTTAAAATTAATTTTACGCTCTTATATCATGCCTTACACTAACTTTGTCAATCGTCCTCAAGCGTTCTACAATGTCGCATAATTACCCTGGCTTTAGCAGTACAGCTGTAAGTAGCGCGCTGCATTTCAAGGAAAAAAAGAATTCCTGCCAGGTACCCATACACCTCACCTGGGTTGAGTGCACCACAATGTAGATGGGTTTTTTGCTGAAGGAAATTAACGCCATGGGTGGTATTCGAACCTGCGACCCTCTTCACACAAAAAACAAGAACTCACATATTTGAGTAATGTGACACTATAATGACACACAGTTGAGTATTTTCATTGATATACTCACCAGTGTGTCATTATAGTGTCACTTTTTGCGACTTTACTTAGATCCATGAGTTCTAGTTTGAAAGGCGTGAGTCTAAACCACTACACCACGACGCCTCCAAAAACGCAAAGTTGTGAATCGGCACAAGAAGTCTTTATTGTCTTACATAGAAGATTGTGTGGGCAGTTTGGTGAGTAGCCTTGCCCTTCCTGTATTCACGCCTTCTCTGAATCATCTAAATTCATCTTCAGATAATTGAATTTTGAAGTGTGATTGAAAATAATTTTAAGGCTTTAGTGGCGACGTTAAAGCTTTGCATTTTCTTTGTATATTTTTTCATTTTGCAAACATTCGTCCCCTTTCTTTCTTAAAAGATACTGAACTTGCTCTTCGTTTAATCAGTTTACGTGTTGATCTACAATTGTATCTCCTGCTCCTAGAAAGGACTAGATCTAGATAGAAGATGAACTCACTTGCATTGACCATTGTAGACACGCCCCTTCAAAGTAATGGTTACGCCTTTACTTTCGAATGTAAAACTGGAAATGTGCTCTGGGTAAATCAACAATGACATGCAAATTGAATATTTGCAATTACGTTATAAACGTTCTATTTGAGCAGTAGCTTTCAGAATACTAGTGAAAATCGATGTCCTATTTAGAATAAACCGTTATTGTGTGCATTCTAAAGGGGATATTAAGCCCTAGAAGTCCCGATTAAACACGATTCGACGCGACATGTTGTTCAGGGGCAGTTATCTGTTAACTGAAAAAAAAATCGTGATGAATCGTATTCAATCTGGATTCGTCGCCGGGTTGTGACTACAACATCATGACATGTACTGCCACACAAAGACTTTTGGGCCAGCTTGCGTATGCCCAGCGTATGCCTTTTTTCGGGCCTACTTGGAACAATTATTGTTTGAAGTTAAGGGAAATTATATGCTTATGCAAAGTGTATTCATAACGAATTAAAACTATGTATAACGTATTGGAATTTTGTTTCGAACGATCAGCTCCATATTTTGACGAGTGCTTGACGCAACCCCGACGTGCACAGGTTATTAGTGATGTCGCATTTCGACGGTTCGACAGGGTATGAGCGGCGTAATTGGCAAAACACTGGCGAACGTCGTCAAGTAAGTCGAATGCGTCATGGAAACGTGTTGCATTCGTTATGAGCACACTGGCACATGTTTTCCTACGCTGTCCTACGTCGAGTAGTCGAAAAATGTTGTGCATGCACAATATTTTTTTTCAACGTTTGCCGACGTATTGCTCATATGCGTTCGGCATTAATTTTGTTATTGGGGCGTTTCCAAATCATCTTCAAAAACGTCACTCGTACGTTACCCATTAGTCAAAATGCGTCGCTAATTTTTTCTCCAAAATATATTTAAAAAGTATATGTGACGTGCCTATAACACTATCGTTTCCCATAAGTTGTGAAAGTTGTTGATACGCTAGATTGTTTTAGAAAACAATATGTACGCTTCTAAATTGTTATAAGTACGTTATTTAAGTGTCTAAACCTCACCATATTCCCAACTTTTGGACAAATTTGCATACGACGGGAAACCGCTGACTAAAGAACTCAAATGACGAGGTTTTCAACGTATTATTCCGACACAATTTTATGCAAAGTGTATCCACAACGCACTATACGTACGCCAACAGATTTGCTAATTTCCTTATACCAACCCGTATACGTCTTGAATAAAGTATGCTAGTAAAACGTCCAAATTTGACAGCAACATCAGATATAAATGGTGTGTTCATAATACCTATCATATTATAATATATGAGGCGAATTGACTGAATGAAAAAAAATGCATACGCGAGTCAGAGAGACTGAGAAAAAAACATGGACGGAAATTGAAAGATGAATGTGGCAATAAGCTCCCTAGTTACATCAATAATTAACATTCATAATCGGTGTAAATGTCATCTTTATTAGATATGGAATGCGTTGGCGTATCTATTTCCCCCAAAAGAGCACTAGTTCTTATTCTGTTATGCTTTTACCGCTGATAATTGGCATATTTAGATTACTCAAAATGCATTTATTTTCCATGTCAATATTTCGACAATATTGTCAAGCGCTGCAAAGGAGCTGCAACATCAGCACGTGCTCCCATGCATGATTATAGTATGGAGCTTTATTCGACATATTCTAACAAAATTCGTCCATATTTTTACGGAGTGACAGTAGCAAAAGGGTCTGCTTGCATGACGAAATTATGTTCCGACATAGCAACAATTCAAATGGTTTATATCATATTGAAATGTGTGTTGCTTTATAGAATAACATTTTTTTTTCAGTTTATTGGAATGATCTCTCGATCCTGGCGCAAAGTTTACTCCTAAAAGTAGTAATATAGACACATATGTTTATTTTCCTGATTCGGAAAATACAGAGCGGAGACGTTTGAACATGATTGAATGTGTTTGTCCATCGCTAGACATACGTTGGGCACTATTGCAAGTATGTGACAGATTCTCACAAGCTAGTTAGTGGAGCATGATCCTTCACCCGGATTTTCCCCACAAATACTTTAACTTGAAATCGACCATTCTATGACACTTTCACCTAAGATTGATTATTCCTAGCCTTCGGTTAAGCCACCCCCTTTCTTCGCCGTCCAAGTTTAATGAATTACGAAAGTGGGTCTTGGGAATTTCCCAATGGATACGGCCACTGATCGGTTGCGGTTAAAAGCCACACGGCATCAAGGTTTTCTTCCAACTCAAACGCCTCCGAATCTTTTCATACCCTTCCAATCGTACAATATTCAACCTTTAGAGTGGGTTCCACTGCATTAATTTCACACGAAAAAGTTTACAGTTGCTGAATTCAACAAAATATCTTACATAATGCGTATTTCTGATCCCCAGCCCCCACCAAAAAGAAGCAAAGTCAAAGAAATTAGAAATTGAAAAAAATATATATAAAGAACCATCACAACAAACAAACGACAACAACATGTTCAACGAAAATTACTTTTCCTTTCTATAACACTCTCTAATCAATAACAAACACGATAACAACTATTCCCGTAAACTGAAGTGGGTCCTGGGACAATAGATCCGTACGCCGTGCATTGAACTGTATGGATACAACAATTACAAGCTGGTTCCGAGTTGAATATCATTATTTAGAAGCATTGAAATGTTGATCGACCTAGTGTTACGGAAATATATTATTTCGTGTTAACGTAAAGATATATAAAACAATGCGATCAAACTATTTTCAAATCACTATATGTCGGACTTTCTCTTAAAAAGCATCTGAAAACTAAACGACTAAAGGGATGGATCATGATAGATTCTTTTCCACCTGAGCTACACAATTTGCATGTGTGACGTTACGTTTTTGCACGTCATCCAACGTTTTCTTATGCATTACCACACCCGTTTAAGGTATCAGAATAGGATACCGGTAAGCCTTGAGTGAACAATCTCCCTAATCCTTCCTTCAAGTCCTAAACCACTGCAAGAGAAAAGTATATTTTATTAGATCGGTATTGTTTGCGAAATATTAGAGTTTGGAAATGATGATTTAAGATTCTATATTCAAAACAGGAAATCGAAAGTAGGTCAATGGAATTATTTTTCATTCTTTTGGCAGGGATTTCTGCATCAGTTCGAACAAACGTACAATTCACAAATCTATAACGTTTACAATATTTTGAGTAGTTACAAGCAAATTTTTAGATTATACACAAATTCTTTTGAAAAGTAGGGTCAACTGTCGTGAGCCACGAGCTTGAAATGGTACACTGCAGAAAAAGGTGGGGCGAAAGTTCAACCCAACCAACCGTTGGAATTTTCTTCCCTCAATTGTTAAGCAAAATTTGTCTTTAAAGTCGGTCCGTCATGATCGACAGGACTTCCGGTTGCGAGCGGGCACGGACGGCGTGTTGCGTATAGGCAACAACGATATTTGAAATTTCCTTGCTTATACGCACCTTGCCAAGCTAACACACTCGTAACACTTCGTAAGAATTTCCGATCCATGATGTCGTCGCGGGTAGCTTTGATTCCTTCCCTCTTTAGCTTCGATTTTTCTACAAATGTACGATATGCATTGCCGAGATGCGAGCTAGCGAAATATAGCTTGCTCGCTCGCCATTCCAGGTTAAAAATGCCGTGATTTATCGGTTCGCCAATCTTCCTAATCAAAATGGCTGCGGCCAGTAAGCCACGCCCTGATCGTCATGTCGCCCGCCTTATTTTAAGATTGCAGTCTTCATTATGCTGATATTGTGGAAGCTGTCCAGAGAGCTAAGGTTTTTCCGCTGATGGGCTGATTGGGGCACTATTATCGTCAGATTGCTTTAAGCGTAATGAAACGCAATTGCATAATACAATATAGTTTCATATGATACTTATTTTAGGCAGTGTTTTCCTATTGTGGTCTGTTTTCACATCTACTTTAGATCACATGGTGTGATTTTCTTTTATTTCATATATTGTTCATTCTTGCTTGGTACTGACAAATAAGAAATGTTCGATGATATATACCAATGCTTTGTATGTCTTTATAAGACGAGCACTTACGATCACAAACTAAGGTTGTGGGCGCGACCATTCCAAAAAGGGTTAGCAGATCTAAATGCTGCTACGCTCTTATTTACCGCTCAAAATCTGGAAGATTATATAAACGCACCGACGATTTGGTATTGCTTATTGACTGCCGGCTTGAACATTTTATAATTACAAAGAACTTCACTATCATTCTATTGAACACTATGATTATGAGTACACAATCATTATTTACCATGACAGAATAACGCGTGGAAGCAACCTGTGCTAATATCCAATGGCGTTCCCACCAACATAATTGTTATCGAATACAAATTCGTATCAACCTGAGAAGCTATTCAACCAACAAAATGTATAAGAATGCTATTTTTCCACATGCAGAGTCACTACCAAGTGTTTAGAAAGATGTGTTTATTTTGTCCGCATGATCTGTCTATCGTATTCCGAGTGACATCATCCCCTGCCGCCCCGGCGTAAGGGAATTCATGAGTTTCCATTCGCTTCACGTCGGCAGTATTTACTACGAGTAATTACGGGAGGCGACTGGGCGTTGTGCTACGGGCCCGGATGGGGGTAACCATACACCGATTAGGGGGCCATGGGGGATAAGTTCTAGCCTCTACTCTATTCCTGACTTTGAGTTGACATACTTCTCGTAACTTGGTCATAGGGTTTAAAAGAAATTGAGAGGCGGTGGGGTGAGGGTCGGGATATATTGAAAGGTGTCAAGCACAAACTCGAGATCGTCTTAGCCGGTTAAAGCCGACTCACAACTTTGCGTTTTCAACCTGCGTTAGCCCAGTGTTTTTAGGATAAAAAAACGCTCCCTGGATGCACATCGTCGCAGATCAGACGGTAGACTGGCGTTTGGCTTGCGCTCAAGGAGCGTACGCCTACCGTCAGTCCTCCGTATGACCTGCGTCCGGGGAACGTTTTTATTTTCAAAAACGCTTGTTCGACGGACGCTAAAACGGAAAGGTGTGACTCGGCTTTAAATAAAATAGGAGGTTGCTTTTGTTGTTGTTGACGTTGTTTATATGAACGCATCGTCAGACTTTTGCGATAATAACCAACGTCAGCCAAGCATTGATGAAATCTGAAAATACGATGGAAAACTTTTGATCAACATTGAAGGTGTTAACATGGCGCTCAATAGCACACATTATCTTCAACTACCCTTCTATAGCATCCGTTTCTCTGCTTTCGTAAAGGCCCTTTGAAATTACAAATAAATGTTCAGACTTTATATATAATTGCGAATACTAAATTACACATTTTAACCCTTTCACTACTGGAACCGGGAATCCTTACACAAAATAATGAGTCTTTGGTACATTAAATTAAATATTCATGGACATTCATGTACTTTTTTTTGGGGGGGGGGTGGGGTGGGGGCATATTTTGTGTTTTCATCATCTTAATGTAATAATGAAGGCCAAACAGTTTGATTTGATAATCTCCCAAAATCACAATGTGGGACAGGGCTTTAACCATACACTTTTAAAAAAATATATATTGTCCTGATATAAATTTGAAATTTGTTATTTCAAATGCATTTATTCGAATGCATTTGTTAAAACTAATATAATCTTGCGGGGTTTTTCCCTCCAAAGGACAAAAATTTCTCCCTTTGTAATGTTGAATGAAACTGGCAGAAATGGGTTTATTCTCTTACGAACCCAAATGGAAACATTAGTGATGTACCGGGTAATATTGCATTTGGTTTAAAAGTAGGATCAGACAACTAAATCTACCAATTTCAGAAATGCATTAGAAGTTATCCCGTTTGTAATGGGAACTGAATTTTGAATATCAAACAGAGAGAGATGTGGAAATTGTTTTCTTTATTTCTAAGAAATACATGTTCTCCCTCATCCCTATTCCTCCTTCATCCCTCTTCCGTTCTTCATCATCTACTGCTTCTTCTCTTTCATCTTATTATATTACTACTACTAGGTCTACTACTACTACTACTACAACAATAACAACAACAATAACAACAACTACTACTATTACTACTACTACTACTACTACTACTACTACTACTACTACTACTACTACTACTACTACTACTACTACTACTACTACATCATCTTTGTTCTGCTCTTCATTATCACGCCTTCTTCTTCTTCTTCTTCTTCTTCTTTTTCATATCCTTCCCCTGCTTATTCTTATTCCTTTTTCCTTCTTTTTCTTGGTCTCCTTCCCGTTTTCTTCTTCTCTTTCATATATCGGTTCCTTTAGCATGCTCCCTTGATTTTCTCATCCGTGGTATTCTTCTACAATCTTCACATTCTACGTGATATTTTTTCTCTTCCCCTCCCCCTTATTTATCTTCTTCCTCATACTCTTCCATTTCGTCTTCCTTCATTATTCTACTTCCGTATCATATCATGACGTTCGTATAGGTTGAAAGCTTGCTACACTGACTAGATTCCTATTCACAATTTAGACCGTCTCACATTAGTCGTCTTTTCCCCTTAATTCACTTCTTCCTCTGTTCACAACCCCTCTTCCTCCTCCTCCTCCTTCTTCTTCTTCACCGTCTTCTTCTACTTCCTCTTCTTCTTCCTCTTCGTCTTCTTTTTCTTTTGCGTTCTCAGTTGTTATTTTCTCTCTGTATCATCCTACTTTCTTTACATTATTCTCGTTATTTTATTCTTTCTTCTCCTTATTTATCATTTTCCGTTTATCTTTCTTCCTTCTTTCCTCTACTTCTATCTCCTTCTGTATTATATCATGACGTTCATAGATGATGAAAGCTCACCCCGCTAACTATATTGCCATTCACCATTTAGACCGTCTCATATATGATAGCGGAACTTAGCATATCTGATGAAAAGGGTCAATTAGTGCCAAGTGGGTACTCGAAATTTCAAAACAAGCTCACCACTTTTCTTGTTAACGCATTGCATCCCACACCTTTCGAGTAGGTTGAGCTTTGTCAAGTTTAGGCCTCTGTGATCTAATAGCATCCGCCTCTGCACATGTTCCTACTCTGAATACACATGCAGGGGTATGTTAGCAGAGGGTATGTGAGAATCTGTGGTTGTGTGTTGTAGTCGCTGTTTGTTCAGAGCAAGGATTTGTGAAGAGATAGGTACTCTTAGAACTCAGAGTCCTCAATTGGTCGAGTTGACTTTTGTATGTATGCATATATCATATGACCATCTTGCAAGGCATCAAGAAATTCAGAAAGGCAATGACATATAATCGTTTCATCATAAATGAAGAAGATTAATTCGTTGTAACATTGCATATATCAGTTATGAACTGATGGGTGCACGACGTTTCGGCTATTGCTGTCCAACATCATCAGACAACCATCTCGTTAATCTGTAAAGTTGAAAACGTCATATTGAATAACATAATAATAATAATAGATGCAATTTATATAGCGCACGTATCCACTCTGCTGAGTGCTCAAGGCGCTTTACATTATTATTACCCTGGCTTTAGCCCGGCAGCCATTCACGGCGCACTTGGCATTTCAAAGAATAAATATTCCTGCCAGGGGAAGAGAGACTAAAATTCCAGCACGTGCTAACGATTCCTCTACAATCTACGAGCACTCGACCGATTTTATACATTTCAAGAGCAGTTGGTTAGCGCGCATGTTCTATTTGGATAATTCGTCCGAGAACGACATTTCGACGTTTGCTGTTCGACGTCATCAGACAATCATCTTATTAACCTGTAAAGTTATAATGAATAAAACGAGAAGAAGAGAAGGAGCGAGAAATGCTGGGTTTTGTATCTGTTATAGCGTAACGTACGTGTACATGTGTAAAAAAAAAAGATAAAAAGGCGGAATGGGATAAAGTGTTATAGAAAGGAGAGAGAGAGAGAGATATAGAGAAAGAGAGATGGAGAGAGAGGGAGAGAGAGATGGACAGAGACAGAGAGAGAGAGGGACCAACCAACATTCCAGCACGTGCTAACGATTGCTCTACAATCTACGAACACTCGACCGATTTTATACATTTCAAGAGGAATTGGTTAGCGCGCATGTTCTATTTGGATAATTCGTCCGAGAACGGTCCACGTGGAAACTCAACCTAAATAAAGGCTGAAGTTGTTTGATTTCAACTCCGAACCGATGTCGACACCGTGATTTGGCGGCGGTGACTGCACTTTCAACGATAACAATCACTATGAGCAGAAGGGACAAACGATTGAGACAAACTAAACAAGTTCCATTCAATCATTCACAATAGCTAAACGCATATGGAAGACATTTCATTCCCTCTTTATTTTCTGCGTGCAAATGTCGAACTGGTGTGACGCATGTTCGGTTTGTTAATCGACAGTGAAGCTATTTGCTGTTGTGGTCATGCAGATATTGTGAAGGTTTGAGTGAAGTTGTTTAATTTTTCCAAATAATGTTGTCCTTTCTGCTCACAGTATCGCCGGGTTGCAGGAAACGAAAGGCATGAATGATGTGTTTATCGAGAGCTCATCGCCCAAATGTTCTGATTTGTTTATTTAAGATTTCAGGAGGTTCGTTCATATGTTATTACAGTTCCTTAATAATAATGTTCTCCCATTTTCAGCGCTAATGTTACATTGTGTGTTCTAACGCTACTTAGGCTATACAATTACTAAGGCCACAGTCACATAGAAGCTCGGAAGCATTACGATTGAACACGACTCATTGTTAAGCACACTGTTAGCTGCCTCCGACCAAATAGTCGTGTTGAATCGTATTGCTTGTGGGGTCCTATGTGACCGGGGCCTAATCAAACGCAGACTAGTCCAGTTGGTATGGTATGGTACTTTATTCCTAATCGTTAAAAAGACATATAATATACAACATGATACGAAATAAGAATACATTTGGCAAATTTACTTGTGAATAAAAACATAACTTGCAAATAATAAGATTGGCTGGTTGAGGGATAATTATAATGTAAATTTAATCCTCATGTAATACTGAAACAACGATAAAACTAAGTTAAAACTTAGATACAGCAGTTCCCGATACTATTTTACGTTATCGTGTAGCTTCCCTTTTAATCACTGGACTGGTGCAACATCTGTTCTAAATTTCCCCGCAGTATGAATGGGAAGTAAACTTATTTTGTGTGCAGCTAGCTATTGTGAGTAATTGAATGAATCTTGTGTACTTTGTCCGAATCCATTGTCCCTTCTGTTCACAGTGAGAAGCAGACATGTAATTGTGGCAGAGGAGAGGCCTGGAACTTTGGAAAGAAACAAATCCCTCTTTCTAACACTTTGGAATTAGCGAGGTGGTACAGGAAGTCTTTATTTTACCAAGTCTTGTCAATATGGAAAAGTGCTACAAGGAGCCATTTAGTCTATCGTTAGACTGAGCTTGGGTAAACATGACGGCGATTAGACGGAGGTTGCCGAAACTGTGAAAACTTTGATGAAAGGAACGCTTTGCGAGTCACAGTCGTCTCTGGATTTCTTAACCCCCCCCCCCCACACACACACACACACATCCATACACGCGCGTAATTGTTTTTCAGTAGACCCCTCTGTTATTTTGCCTTATTTACAGGTTAGGTTGACGAGTGTTTAATAGCAATGGAACGGAAATTTTCTTGACTTTATCATTCTGCATTCAAAACTGCCTCTTGAGCGGCTCATTTTCGAGAAATTACCGTTAATATAGCAACATGTCGTGAATCCACAAACTCCATACTCCTAAGGCAGTAAATTGCCTCTACTTTCCGCAGTGTCAAGCTGTTCAAAAATTGAAAATGATTGGGTCATCCTTTTGGTAAAAATTAATTTATTCATTTTATCATACCCATAGTTAAATAGTCACTAGTGCACATCTTTTAACATTTATCAATAATCATTCAACTCCGATGGGTTATCTGATGTCTAAAAAGCATCCTCTCCGATGATAGGTATGCGTTACGCGCATGTACGTATAAACCAATAGGAATTGAGGCGGACGAAACTTGACGAATTGGCGAAGTGCGGAAGTACATAAAGGTGCAGCGTAAAAGGCGACTTGTCCAAATCGCTAAAGGGGCCTTCACTGGGACGAGAAGAAAGAGCTTGTACAAGTCGGCTTCGCGCTGCACATATAAGCTTCCGTATTTTTTCCAATTCGTCAACCTTCATCCACCTTGATTCACACAGGTCTGAGAGGGCTTTATGGAATTGTATACGTCCCCACTCAAATCATTCCCCCAAATCCATCCTCCATTGCCTGATTGCCGCTTTTCAATGTCAGCAGAGGGGCAAATGGAATTGGACAGTGTCAACACTTTCATTTAAGCCTTTAAAATATAGCTCCTTGAACACAAAAGAAAGTAAAATCTATTTTCATTCACTGAGTAAAAGGGAAGGACATTTTTGTTATGTGTATCTAGCTTTTGTGAATGCTTGAATAAAATCTGTTTAATTTGTCCAAACCCCAATTTCAATCTGCTCACATAGACAGACTCGACGTTAATTTTCTCCCAGTAAAAAAAAATCATCAATATTGTGCTGCACTCGACCTAGGTGATGTGAATGGGTACCTGGCAGAAATTCGTTTCTTGAAACCCAGCTATTACAATAGGACTGCAAAGACCAGGGTAATTGCGCTACATCGTAGAGCGCTTACCGACTTCTGATAAAGTTATTGCCAAGCGCAACATAAGAACATATAATTATTGTTATATGAAATAATATGCCGCTACTTGACCATTCAAACAAACAATTCCGCATTTCGCGCCGATGAATTCCTTTTAAATTTGATCAAAACACTTCGTGATAAATGAATCACTACATCCATTTCAAGCGCTGTCCTCCCGTTCCCGTTTTACTCCATTTCCACTGGCAAAAATCGATCAATTGTGCGTGTTATCATAGCAGCGAAAATAATTGTCCCATAATGGTCTAATGCAAAATCGATCAGATCAGGGGCAGATGCACTATATGCGAAACCAGGGCCCCGTAACATAAAGGTTTTGCGATTAACTGCTAATCTGATAGCGATTGATATCAATCGCAAGTCTATGGCAAATCATGTACTCAAGTTTGCAATTGATCGCAATATCAAATAGCGATTAAGCGCAAACCTTTATGTTACGGGGCCCAAAACTAGGTCCGAATGGACGAGAAAGTCGGCTTGGTTTCTGGAGAGTATTGGATTTATCATTTGATTATCGGCAGATTATTTCGAGGAGTTGGAAACTACTGGTTTTTGTTGGCAATTGGGAGATGGCCACTTCATTCGATATCACAAATGCCAAGATATATTTAGACATTTTCTCTGTGAGGTATTTTCGGATGACTATATAAACCGCTGTGTACTTTGCATTTTGTGGGTCAAAAGATGGATGGTATTTTGGGCCATAACCCCTTTATCCTGCATCGAGTAAGGTAGGCCCCGATTTCAGACTAATTCGATTAATCTTACTGATGGGTTTATGTATATTACCTCATTAATATTTTGTTAGAAATGCATATATTTTCAGGCATTGTTACCGAAACTATTTAAGAAATAGATTGCATTTGCAGGTAACTCTCTAATATCCAAATTACAAATTTAAAGAAATACGAGACGAAAAAAGGGGAGAAATTAAAGATAAGAATGAAATGGGTAAAACACCATTTTCCAATCACCTTGCACATATTTCTCCTTTTTTGGCATATGTGTTTAATTGTATGCCAATCTTTAAACGAAAATGAATTTCTCTTTTTCAGTACGGGTCGAATAGTAGCCTTCTTCTTACATAATACTCGTACAGAACCAGACGATTGCTAGCGAATACAAAGACTATCCATTGTTAAACAAATGATATACAATGTACATTTGGTTATAAGGACCATGATAAGAAACAGTTTTAATTGAAGTTGTCTTCCTGAATAAATATGTTTGAATAAAATGAATAAGAATCAAAATGATTGCATGCTAACACGCTAATTTCAAAACTTGAGTTAGGCTTGTACAAGAATGCTGTTGGGATTATTATGGAATGAAACACCATTTTCCTTGCCTTTATTTTTCCTAACAATTTTTTTTTTAATAACCATTTGATATTAGTCTCTGCAAGCAAGCCCGATTCTCTGATCCAGGGTGACCGAATTGACATAATTTCATATAGTGCATGTTCCATATTAGTGAATATAAATTGCTTTAAACGATTTACCAGCAGTGGGATGGCCCAAATCAATATTGTCTGCATGGGCGTAAGGGAACGTGCGGATATTTCAAGTATCATGAAAGTCATAGGCGCCACAAATATGACGAAGAAGGGGCTTTAAAAGGAGAGTCTGCCCCAAAATAATATTTTTTTTTTAACAGAAGCAGACAAAAATGTAGAGCAAAAAAGTTTGAAGAAAATCGGACAAGTAATAAAAAAGTTATTAGTTTTTAAAGATTTGAAGAAAAAAAATGAGCAAATCAGTGAACATTTTCAGACATGTTGCCTATTTGATGACATCATGGGTGCACAACTAACAAGAATTGTCATGACATTTATGGTGCAAATATCATCATTTCTACAGAAAGATGCAAAGTTTGTAAGAATGTAAATATGCAAATTTATGATATACATATCTATCATGAAGATATCATACAGATATAATTTTGGGGCAATCATATTTTTGGAGTAAAAATGAAATATTATAATATTGATAAGAATAGAATATATAGTAAGTTGTGCACCTTTGGCGTCCTATTCTTTTTTTATTCCAGGGTAGTTGACATAATTGCATATAGGGCATGTTCCATATCAGTGAATATAAATTGCTCTAAACGGTTTACCAGCATTGGGATGGCCCAAAATCAATATTGTCTGCATGTGCGTCAGGGAACGTGCGGAAATGTTAAGTACCACGAAAAGCGTAGGCGCCACACGGGAGGGGCTTTAAAAACTAAAATCCCGATTCCCTTATATCTCAGACGAAGATGAATTTTCAATGTCACCCCCCCCCTTAAAGAATCGTCTGTGTTTTCAGCGGTTTGTTAAATACACAGAATGAACCGGGTATATCAAGTGTATTTTCAGCTGGTTTAAGTTTTGCTATATATTTTGAGCGACGACCGAACGGTGTTTTGTGAAATCAACGGCGACCGTTTGGTTTTTGGATTGGTATTGCCCCTCCCCCTCCCCCAAATGAACACCATATTCAAACACATGTGGACTGTAAATATCCTGCGATATCAAAACAGGCTTATTCTAGAAATCCTGCCACCATTTTATGTGCAAACTGTGAAGTGGTGGGGGGGGGGTCTAATTGAGGGCTTTGGGGTTTGAGCTCGCGGGTCAGAGTTAGAGGTTGTGAGCGCCAAGAATGCTCAGGTAGTGTGCCAAATTTGAGCTGGTAGCATTTCATTTTCACTTGCCAGTTATTTTGGGTTAAGTTTTAGTACCTGTATGGTGACATGAAAAGTTGGTCGAGTTCCCCCGATCCCCGTCTAGTCTTTAAATCATGAATGTGTGCTGAATGTGGAGTGAATGTGCATCAGCCGATTTGCAAACGGCTGCAACATGATTGCAACACCAGCCAACTTAGCTAGCCCTTTGCTATCTCATTACATCTCACCTGTACTATACGGGTACCGCTAACTGAAATATGAACTTCTATGGGATAGCAAAATAATGCCATTTTTCTACTCCCAATGCAAATGCATATCCAGGCAGCCTCGATCATGTTAGGCGGCACGGAGAGGGACTGTGTCACTCCTTTTCCATTTGATAATGTACATTTTGAGGCTTTACGACCGACGCCAACATTTGCGTTTGTAGGCAGCGTTTTACAAGCGTTCATGATTCGACGTAAACGCACAAATATGAAAAAAAAACGACCCTAAGCAGGGGATAAAAGCACCTTCGCACCTTTGTGAATTAAGGTGGACGTAGGCTGGCGATTTGGAAAATACGTTAGCGTATAATACGTGCGGAGCGAGCTCGTACGTACAAGTTACCTTATCGCATCCTTTTCTTTTATAAGGCGCCAAGGTGAGCTTGTACACGTCGCCTTCCTTCTTGTTAACCAAGACCAAAGCGAGGTGCTTTGGCGAGTAGAATAACTCGCCTTTGCGCTGCAAGTATAAGCCACCGCAGGACTGTCGTAGTTTTATTGAAAACAAGCGCGAGTTCGAACAAGTTGCCTTCTCGAATCCTTTTCTTTAAAAAGGCGCCAAGGTGAGCTTGTACAAGTCGCCTTTCTTCTTGTTAACCAAGACCAAAGCGAGGAGCCTTGACTAATAGAAGAACTCGCCTTTGCGCTGCACGTATAAGCTACCGCAGGACTGTCGTAGTTTTATTGAAAACAAGCGCGAGTGCGTACAAGTTGCCTTCTCGCATTCCTTACTTAAAAAAGGCGCCAAGATGAGCTTGTACAAGCCGCCTTCCGCCTTAAAACCCAGACCCAAGCGAGACGCCTTAGCGAGTAGAACAAGTCACTTATGCGCTGCAAGTACACGCTTCAGCAGGACTGTCTTAAACACGATAAAAACTATTGCCAAAAAATTAAGTCGAACGCCAATTCAACGGTCCTCTGTAATGGTATTCAACTCAAAACCGGCTTGTTATTGTTGTATCCGTACAGCTCAATACACGGAGTACGGATCCATTGTCCATGCCCCACTTTATTTTGCTGAAACACTTTACATCGTGTTCTTTGCGCTTCTTGTATAAGCTGGCACAGAACTGTCGTACTTTTATTGACAAAAAAACATTTTCTTTTCCTGTCAGGATAGCTTGAGAGAACAATCAATTTCCTTCGTAGACGCCCGCCCCCTCCCCCTCCCCGATTGAAAAATTCTGGATCCGCCAATATTCATGATAGCATCCCGTTTCAATTAGGGGTCGGGATGGCATGTACATCCCTTGGAATTAGTCCGTGACACCGTCTAAATCCTCGGACTTTAGTGANCCTCATCCGTGGTATTCTTCTACAATCTTCACATTCTACGTGATATTTTTTTCTCTTCCCCTCCCCCTTATTTATCTTCTTCCTCATACTCTTCCATTTCGTCTTCCTTCATTATTCTACTTCCGTATAATATCATGACGTTCGTATAGGTTGAAAGCTTGCTGCACTGACTAGATTGCTATTCACAATTTAGACCGTCTCACATTAGTCGTCTTTTCCCCTTAATTCACTTCTTCCTCTGTTCACAACCCCTCTTCCTCCTCCTCCTCCTTCTTCTTCTTCACCGTCTTCTTCTACTTCCTCTTCTTCTTCCTCTTCGTCTTCTTTTTCTTTTGCGTTCTCAGTTGTTATTTTCTCTCTGTATCATCCTACTTTCTTTACATTATTCTCGTTATTTTATTCTTTCTTCTCCTTATTTATCATTTTCCGTTTATCTTTCTTCCGTGTTTCCTCTACTTCTATCTCCTTCTGTATTATATCATGACGTTCATAGATGATGAAAGCTCACCCCGCTAACTATATTGCCATTCACCATTTAGACCGTCTCATATATGATAGCGGAACTTAGCATATCTGATGAAAAGGGTCAATTAGTGCCAAGTGGGTACTCGAAATTTCAAAACAAGCTCACCACTTTTCTTGTTAACGCATTGCATCCCACACCTTTCGAGTAGGTTGAGCTTTGTCTAGTTTAGGCCTCTGTGATCTAATAGCATCTGCCTCTGCACATGTTCTTACTCTGAATACACATGCAGGGGTATGTTAGCAGAGGGTATGTGAGAATCTGTGGTTGTGTGTTGTAGTCGCTGTTTGTTCAGAGCAAGGATTTGTGAAGAG
>BQKZ01011922.1:4070-15638 GCA_036244855.1 Temnopleurus reevesii | reverse complement strand
ATATGAAAATACTATCAAATCACTATAAAAAAAAGTACATAGTGTGTTCACCAGTTTACAAATAATATACAACTTTTAATTTTGGATTTCATCCTAATTCAATGAATATCAAATGCCATTGTCACACGTAATCATTTAATTACAAGAAAATTATTGTATCAAGCTTTCTAAGGGTTATTACATTCAGATTGATGAAGAAACAAAACAAAGAATGCAAAACAAACTTTTTTTTTTTATCTATTCCTCTAATTATTCTGCTTTTAATGAAAGCAATATTTTTCTGGCGCAGACCAAGTCTTTAAAATTGACAACTGGCATTCCTGCTCTGGGAAAAAAATTACGGCTGTATAAAAATATGGTAATGCATAAAGTTTCTGCAAAATGTATTTCATAATTAATATATACAAATATGATTTTATAAATGGAACGATAACAAATTGAATATACAATTCTAAATTGCTGTACAAAATCTGACTTACACGTTAACAAAATATAAGTCAATATATATAATTAGAGTTCATTGATTAATGAAAGCATGACGTTGAAGTTCATCAATAAATTTTTTCTTTCTAAAAAAAATCAACAATGACAAATTTCCAAGATAAAAAATAGTATCAAGATCACACACATAGAGATTCCTGAAAAGCTACCTCAAACAATTTTTGTTCAATCACATACAAAATTTACATCAGGGAACAAAAAATCTTTTTAGAATACAATGTATAATATGTCAACAAAAATGTACACATATCTATAAAAATCACCCTTTGAGGAAGTTCTTGATATAACATTATGACGATTAAGTACTCAAAACCCAACCTTATGTCAGCTTAATACCTATTAAAATGATGATGATCAAATACTCAAAATCCAACCTTATGGTAACTTTAATACTTATTAAACTTTATGATGATTAAATACTCGAAAACCAACCTTATGGTAACTTAATATTAAACATGATGATGATTAAGAACTCAAAATCCAACCTTATGGTAACTTTAATACTGATGATCAAGTACTCAAAACCCAACCTTATGTTATCTTAATTCTTAACATGATGATGATTTTGTATTCAAAACCCAACCTTATTTCAGCTTAATACTTATTAAAATGATGATGAGCAAGTACTCAAAACCCAACCTTATGGTAGCTTAATTCTTAACATAATGATGATTAAATACGCAAAATCCAACCTTATGCTACCTTAATACGCAACGAAATGGAGATCAAGTACTCAAAACCCAACCTCATGGTTATCTTAATTCTTAACATGATGATGATTAAGTATGCAAAATCCAACCTTATGCTACCTTAATACGCAACGAAATGGAGATCAAGTACTCAAAACCCAACCTCATGGTAATTTCATATGTAACTTGATGATGATTAGGCACTCAGAAAGCATCATCATTGTTACTTAATCCTTACTTAAGGAGGCGACAGGCTTCTGTAAAGGCCAGAATTTTGAGGCTGCCGCAAATGAGGGTGATTTACCTCGTCTAAATTGAAGAATCAGAACTTATTTTGCAATTTCAAGAGCAAAATTCATACTATCAGATCAAGAAAAGCATTTCCTTTCCGTCAAACATTTAATTACAAGCCATAAAATGACGAAATGCTCAGCAACACTGACAAACACTCAAAGGGGTAAATACTTTACAGTGGGATAATTTCACGGTGTTCGCTTTTCGCGCTTGGTTAGTCCATGAACATTTTTTGTGGGGTATTAAATTCGTGGGTACAATCCGTGAAAAAGGTATGATCTCCCAACCGAACTAATACGGATTGTTCGAAGAAGCAGAAGGTGATTACTACTACAAGAGAAAGCTTTTAAATGCCAAAAAAGTATATTCTGGAGAATATGATTACAAGCGCAAATATATATGCATTGAAATATTGAAAGTGATATTGTGCCACTTCAAAACTCAATGTGTGAAATACTGTACATGTAAACATTTTGTACAAATGCTAAAGGATTATTTTCAGGGGTCTTAAATTATGATGATGACTTCGTGTTGAACTTTGACCCCAGCTCCAATGTCAATCAGTATTGCTTATTCTTCTTCCTGTGTTCAAAGTACATGAAGTCCTGGAATAGAAAGTAAAGGGGAAAAAAGATAAACCAGGTAATCTCACTATTCAAAGTTCTTGGACTGAAAGATAAACCATAGTACTGCTTAGGACATTGAAATCTGTGAGACATCATTTTGAGTAATCAAGTGCCATGAGCAACCAGCTGAGACGGACACAGGCGCTATACAAGAGGCCATCATCATTAGAATTCTAATTTTCCCCACTTTTCATTCACATAAAAATGTGCACAAAAGAAATTAGTATAAATATGAAATATGATAAAACAAACGCATTTAAGATATTTCATTGCCATTTCTTGGCACCAAAGTGACTAGTTTCCAAAAGACAGCAAAAGCCACCTCTTTCTGTGGAATACTTTAGATCTGAGAAATTTCTTAGGTCCTGAATGGAGGTATCGTCCGTTAATTCAATATTCCATTTGACATTGAAATATTGAAAATAAAATATTGATTCCAAAGTCGATCAATATTTCAATTTTAAATCAGAAAAATGGCTCATTTTTTTCAATTTCCGTTTCTAGAAATGCAAAATTAAAAATTAAGAAAATGAAATATTGAAAAACGAACTCATATTTCTGTTTTTCTATTTTTTATATTCTGTTTATCCAATTCGAAATCAGAATAATCAAAAAAGGAATACTGCGACTGATTTCATGTTTTTGTTTTTGTGTTCACAAAACAGAATATTGATTAAGGTCGGTCCGAGCTCGACCAATATTTCAATTTCGTTTTGCAAAACAGAATATTGAAGACCATCCTCTACGGCCGAAACATTACAATCCTAGAATTATTTCAGACCCTTAAATGAATTCCGATCTCGAGCTCGGCTCTCCGTGCCCTCACAATATCCAGCGCAAATCGAGTGCATCTTACGCCGAAAGTCTGCGGGCAAAGCGGCCGCCAACCCGATTGCGTCTACAAGTGCTGAGTGAGCTGCGCTGTGAGATAGATTCAACATGAGTGCGAGCAAGTGAATGGGCTCGACGGGTTTTTGTAAATGTTTTATTGTTGACAAATCAGGCTGTTTTAAGAATGGGGATTTGAGTCCTACTGGAGTGTAGAGTTATATATTCATCATGCTCTTAAACTGTCTTACACAGTCATTACAATACAGTTTAGTACTCTACGGGCGAGCCGATCGGACGGCGGGATCGGAACTCATTCAGTTTAAGGGTCTGAAATAGTTCTAGGATTGTAATGTTTCGGCCGTAGAGGATGGTCTTCAATATTCTGTTTTGCAAAACGAAATTGAAATATTGGTCGAGCTCGGACCGACCTTAATCAATATTCCGTTTTATGAACGCAAAAACAAAAACAGGAAATCAGTCGCGGTGTTCCTTCTTTTATTATTCTGATTTCGAATTGGATAAACAGAATATAAAAAATAGAAAAACAGAAGAATGAGTTCGTTTTTCAATATTTCATTTTCTTAATTTTTCATTCTGTATTTTTAGAAACGGAAATTGAAAAAATGAGCCATTTTTCTGATTTAAAATTGAAATATTGATCGACTTTGGAGTCAATATTCTATTTTCAATATTTCAATTTCAAATGAAATATTGAATTAACGGACGATACCTCCATTATTTTGGCGTCAATATTCTATTTTCAATATTTCAATTTCAAATGAAATAGTGAATTAACGGACGATACCTCCATTGTCCTGGGTGATGTTTCAACAAGTTACGAAAGACTTCATGTACGACTTTACGAACGCCTAGCAAGTTCTTGTGCTGAATGACCAAGAATCTTGTGCATATTACACACGTTAACGTACTCCAGTCTCTCTTCAAGTCGTTTGTAACTGTTAGAATGATTTGGCGAAACACTACCCTAGTGAGTAGTAGGCCACAGATTTCAGTATAATTTTTCATATAAAATATAGTCAGAACTAACAACAAAATTAAGTTCTGACCTACCAGCACTATCTGTCAAAAATGACATTCATTGGGAACCAAACACATTTTTTCTTCGCCTGATGTTCATAGTTTTGTCATTATTCTCATAATTTCTTCAACTAAGGTCTGAGTTTTTAGATAGTTCCGCCCTCTTCCATGGAGGCATCGTGGTCTAGTGGTTCTGACTCTCGCTTTTCAACCAGAGGGTTGTAGATTTGAATCCTACCCATGGCATTAATTTCCTTCAGCAAGAAATTCATCCTCCTTGTGCTGCACTCAACCCAGGTGAGATGAATGGGTATCTGGTCGGAATTTATTCCTTGAAAAAGCTTATGCGCCTAAAAGCTGCACTGCTAAAAGCCAGAGTAATAATGCTACAATTGTAGAGCGCTTAACCCTATTCCAACTGGGGGGGGTCAATTTCCCCCCCCCCCTCCACAAATTTTGTGATCATGCCGCCGCGCAAAATTTTTTCACCGCGAGTCTTGCGCAACTTTTAAGACTATTTTCGCGAAAATCGGGCGTATGGTTATGTCGCCGCGCCACTTTTTGTACATGCATGTCAGACCGAAAATCGCTCAAAAACGTGATTTTGTGTACAAAGTCAATGTAAATTGGGATTTCAATCTGAATTCATAAAGATGTAGTTATTTTCAATTTTATGGGTTATAATTAATTCATTTTAGCATAAATATGCTTCAAAAATGTTATGCAAGAAATTTCATCCAAAAAACAATAGAAAACAAAAGGTCGAAAAAACAAAGAAATACATAAGAAATTCATAAAACAATAAAAAAACATAAGAAATACCTTGTCACACCAAATTTTTTTTCAAGTAGTATTGTGAGGAATAATATGGAGAATATCCATACCAAAAATGAGCTTTATAGGAGCTTCAATGAGTGAAATAGAACAGAAAATAAGATTTCATGCATACATTTGCATAATTAATTAATTAAAAATAGAAATCATAAATTTTCAGAAAATCAAACTATACAGTCATGTAGTTTACACTCTACACTATGCGCGTGCAAAATTTCGCGGCAATCGCGCGATCCACGGCCGAGATCTGAAGGGGGGGTCAAATTGCCCCCCCCCCAGTATAAACTTGGTCTGAAAAAGCCCAGTTAAAATAGGGTTAAGGAATTCTCATGAAGAGTTGATAAGCGCTATATAAAAGCTGTTTATTAATTATTATTATTCCAAATGGAATTAGAACCAAAATTTTCATGCTTATAGAGGAGCACCAGTTTTTTATTGGATTGAATGAAATAAAATATATAAAACTTACGATCAGGAATGTGCTCGCAAGTAGAGTTGCTTTCACCTTCACGTCCATATCTTGAGGAACTAAAATCAAAGAGAACAAAATAATGTTTTTGTTATATTTTTTTATCATGTATATTCTTTTAAGAGAATAAATTTCTATAAATATAAGAGAATATGGTCTGAGGCCACACCCATATATACAAGGGATCTCGGGAAATAATTTTCCCAGTATCGCATCGCAATTTGTTATGCATTTTAGCAGAATTGCTATACAAAATATATTTTGTGCATGAACTTTTTCACATAGAACTGTAGAGTAAAAAATTGGAAAAGTTTCCTCAATGTCTAAAACTGCTAATCAAATGTGAAAAGTGAAGTTATTCCCTGGATCTACAAAGCCACTTGCCTGCTTGCCC
Source organism: Temnopleurus reevesii (assembly GCA_036244855.1). Lineage (NCBI taxonomy): Eukaryota > Metazoa > Echinodermata > Echinoidea > Temnopleuroida > Temnopleuridae > Temnopleurus > Temnopleurus reevesii. Next base: position 9,962 of record BQKZ01011922.1, on the reverse strand, counting down.
GGGGCAAGTGAGAAAGCTGTGTGGGCAAGCATTTTTTCAAAGTCCCAAGCCCAAATGCTCCAGAGGCCCTATTTACAGAGTATGCTATCAATCAACAAATTCATATTGAGAACTGAAGTAAAATTTAACTTTCGACTTATCTTATTCTCTCTCTCTCTTTTTCTCTTTTATTCATTACAGCATTTGATATTCACATTATTTATCCCATTTGTTTGTTTATTTATTCATTATAATTATAATTATCTATCTTTATTTCAAATGGAAGTGAATTGCATTATAATTAAAACGTATAGGCCAACTAGTATTGGTCATAAGAGACATGCTCTGTGATTGATGAAATCCATCATTGAAAAATGTATAACTTTATTATTTCTCGTTGGATTTACTTCCATTTTTTTTGTTTATTTGTCTGATTTTCCTGCTTATGATCAAAGCAAAATTTTTCTGGGGCAGACCCAGTCTTTAAAATCCACTTAGCCTTCCCATAGATCTAACGTCTTATACCCAAAAACAGTTTTGGTAAAGATTTAAAAAAGTGAATTTTACGAGATGTTTATCATGACAAACATATCTTATACACATTTCGAGACCAAAGCATAATTCTTTACGAGCTGATTCACTTTAAAAATTGGAATTTGACCATCAAATCATATTTAGCGCCCTCTCTTGGTAATGAAAATATTTTGTTTGTTATTGGGCATATGCAAGGTCATTTTTGAGATTCAACAAAAAAATAATTAAAAATGATACACGAAAATAAAATTCTGCAATTTTCATCCTTTATCTTTATCAAAACCTTTATATAATTACCTTTATCACAAAAGAAAATATGATTCAGTCTCGGGAACCCGAGACTAAAATATTTTGCACATTTCAGTTTATAGCTTTACCATTTTTATTTTTCACACAATATTTTGTGTAACATGTTCATGATACTTTATTTCATTTCATTTAGATTTAAAGACAAAATTTTGGGACAAAAGTATTCGCTTTTACCAAAACTTTACTTGGGCTTTTAAATAGCGTTTGCGTTGGAGAGTGAAATGCCAGAATTATACATATCATTACTTACAGGTCACACCAAAATTATCAGCTTTGGTGAAGGACTCCCTCACCCAGCCGCCCCACTGCTTCGACACCTTGCCGATTTGGGTCTCCAGATCATTGGTCATGACCTATCATGAGAAAAGTGAGAATGACAGGTTTATTTATTGATCTATTTATTACAGTCTTCTTCAAGCCCCAGTCACATAGAGGCCTGGAAGCAACACGATTGAAAACGACTCTTTGTTAAGTCACAGTTAACTGCCATCGAATAGAGAGTCATGTTGAATCGTGTTGCTTCTGGGCCTCTATGTGACCGGGGCCTTAAAAACAGGGTAGGTGCATTCAGTTGTAAAAACTGCTGTTCAAGCATGTCCTATGATTGAATAAACGAATTCAAGATTCAAGAACTGTTTCATGCATTTCACTTAGCATGCAATACAGGGAATAATTTTCCAATCATTGCATCTAAATTTGCTATGCATTTTAGCAGGATTGCTATGTGAAAGATGTTTTGTTTAGCAACTTTGTTACATAGAACTGTACAGCAAAGTACTGAAATAGTATCCTTAATTTCCAAAAGTGCTAATCAAATTTGAAAAGTAAAATTATTCCCTGCAATACAATAATATATATCGACATGTGAAACATTTTTCAACCTACAAGAGGTACAAATATGTAATTGAAAGAGAAAAAAAATTAAATTGGAACCAATAAGAAGCAGTACTTGTGAGACGCTTAACCCTATAAATCAAATTACATTAACAAAGGAAAGAAGAAGTGAGGAAAAAGAAATAGGAAAGAAGTAGGAGGAGAACGCGGAAAAGAGGAGAAGGTGGAGGAGGTATTGAGTGATGGTTATGATAGTTATGATGATGATGATGATGAAGATAACGATGATGATTTTGAGGAAGAAGACAATACATGATGAGGATGACGCTAAGGAGGAGGAAGAGTAATAATAGTAATAATAATAGATGCAATTTATATAGTGCACTTATCCACTCTGCTGAGTGCTCAAGGCGCTTTACATTATTATTACCCTGGCTTTAGCCCGGCAGCCATTCACGGCTCACATGGCATTTCAAAGAATAAATGTTCCTGCCAGGTACCCATTCACCTCACCTGGGTTGAGTGCAGCACAATGTCCTAAAATTGATGTCATCAGTGTAGCAGATGACTTGACAGAGGAGCACGAGACGGAGAATGAGGAGGATGAGGATGAAGAGATGGTAAAACAAACTGATGTGGAGGAGGGGGGAGGAGAAATTGGGTGATCATGATGATGTCAAAAGTGATGAAGGAAATGATGCTGGTCATGATGATGATGATGCTAATTTTGGTGGTGGTAAAGTTTATAATGATGATGATGATGATGATGATAATAATGATGATGAGTGATGCTGCTGATGATGAAGGGAAGGAGGAAGTAGATGATGGTGATAATGATGGGAATGAGGAGGATCTTGAGAATGATGATGATGAGGAATAGGAAGATGATGGTGATGATGATGATGATGATGAGGAATAAGATGATGATGATGATGATGATGATGATGATAAATAATGATGGAGATAATAATAATGATGATGATGATGATGGTGATGGGGAAGATATGGTGAGGATTGTGATGATGATGAAGGTGAAGATGATGATGATAATGAGGATGATCATGATGATGATAATGATGAGGATGAGGATGATGAAAAGGAGGAGAAGAAGGATCATAACCTACCCTAAAATCAATGTCATCAGTGCAGCAAACAGTTTGACATCGACACCAATGACCCTGAATCTTCAGGATGCATTCTTGATCCGCCGTAAGCACATCAAAACGTGGGCTGATCCAACTCTGCCTGTTAAAGATAATGTCACACATTCGTATCTTATTTAGAAAATTCTAAAATCAAGATAAGTGACCAACGTTATTACATTCAGATTGATGAAAAAACATGACCCCGGATCTTCAGGATGCAATCTTGATCCGCCGTAAGCACATCAAAGTGTGGGCTAATTCAACTTTGCCTGTTAAGGGGAGGGAATCACACATCCTTATTTTATTTTAAAAATTCTAAAATCAAGATAAGTGACCAATGTTATTACATTCAGATCGATGAAAAAACATAGAATGCAAAAGAATGACCCCGGACCTTGAGGATGCAATTTTGATCCGCCATAAGCACATCAAAGTGTGGGCTGATCCAACTCTGCCTCTTTATAAAGATATTGTCACACATTCTTATTTTATTTTAAAAATTCTCAAATCAAGATAGAATTCAAAAGAATTACCCCCCTCCCCGCCCCCATCTTGAGGATGTAATCTTGATCCGCCGTATGCACATCAAAACGTGGGCTGATCCAACTCTCCCTGTTAAATACAAGGTCACACATTCTTATCTTATTTTAAAAAATTCTAAAATCAAGATAAATGACCAACGTTATTACATTCAGATTGATGAAAAAACATGACCCCGGATCTTCAGGATGCAATCTTGATCCGCCATAAGCACATAATGAATTTGGGCTGATCCAACTCTGCCTGTTAAGGAGAGGGAATCACATATTCGAATTTTGTTGTTTAAAAAATTATCAAATCAAGATATTAATAAAGTGACCAATGTTATTACATTCAGATTGATGAAAAAAACATAGAATGCAAAAGAATGACCACAGATCTTGAGGATGCTATCTTGATCCGCCTTAAGCACATCAAAACGTGGGCTGATCCAACTCTGCCTGTTAGAGATATTGTCACACATTCAGAATTTATCTTTAAAATTCTAAAATCAAGATAAGTGACCAATGTTATTACATTCAGATCGATGAAAAAACATAGAATGCAAAAGAATGACCCCGGATCTTCTGGATGCAATCTTGATCCGCCGTAAGCACATCAAAGCGTGGGCTGATCAAACTCTGCCTGTTAAAGACATTGTCACACATTCTGAGTTTGTTATTCCAACAATTGTCAAATCAAGATGTGTGACCAATCTTTTTTTCTACTGTATAGCGTACATATATTTTCATGATTTTGGACCAGTTTGATACATTACCATGCTTTTATTTTCACATTTTATTACATTGTTTATACACATATGAATGTGCATCATACAGAGTGGAAATTTTCGCGATGCCTAAACCGCAAAATTAGTGAAAATGAAACCATCATAAAAATTTCAGCTCATACTGTATATCCAGGTTGATGAAAAAACAACACTGAGTGCAAAAAAGAAGGAAGTTATAAGATGTCAAACAAAAAACTGTTGCTTTATTCCTGCACTTTTGTGATTCCAGTCAGTTAGATCAATCATACTTTACATCTTTAATACGATAAAATTAAAATTCTATTTTTGTTCATTCAAATGGATACATTGTCAATAAAAGAGAAATGCTCGCTCATAAACACAAAAAACCCCAGAAAAATAGGATGTGAAAATGGAAACTAATTGGCCATTTTAACTCAATATTGCCACTTTTCTGCCACATTGGCAAGAAAGTTCGCACATTGAAACAAAGGCCAAATTTTTTACTGCGTGATGCATTTTGAAACGACAAGTGCATATATATGCGAGAGGGAGTTTGATGCAAGACTGTTCTGGGCATGGGTTATTCAACTACTTACTTTCATTTACAGTCAACTCTGCTCATGTTGAGTTTGCCTGAATAAAATAATTGCCTAAGTCGATGTAACTTCCTCGAACATATCATGTAAAATATGGGTTTAATATATACCTCTTTAAAGTCAAATCTCTCCCACGTCGAACAGATTTTGTGGTCCCAAGAGATATGACCAAGGCAGAGTGAACTATATTCAAATTCCTGGATCTTTGTATCTTTTACTTGGTAACTGTTTTGAATTACTGAATAAATAATATTATATACTGGATACATTTATCTCTGTTCATTGATTGGTTTAATGAATGTCACATGATTAAAATTAAACCAACTATCTTAGTATCGAAGAACTATTTACCGATCCGTAAATAGTACCTAAAGACTATTTACGGATTCTGTCCTAATTTAAACACTAGATGGCGCTCTTCCCGGATTCCCGGAATAGCGAGCGTGTTACACGGAGTTTGACTATTCAAATTTGATGACTTTTGCCTTTTTTGAGAGTTTGACTGTTCAAGTGTTATGGTGACTACCAAGTATCATCAAGTGGTAAGTTTGAAATCCATTATTTTATCTTTTTACAGATCCAGTATATAAAACAAATTTATACTGTGTTCATTCAAGGTTCTGGATTAAAACTATGGTCCCTCTGTGTCTGTAAAAGTACTATTTGCTTCGTGGCGCCCCTCAGCAAATAGTACTTTTGCAGGCACATCGGGCCCATAGTTTTAACCAGAACCTTTCATAACAGTATACATTTGTATACTACTAATAATACTGGGAATAATTTTCCTGGTATCGCATTGCAATATGATATGCATTTTAGCATAATTGCTACAGAAAAGATGCTTTACTGAGCAACCTTTTTACATAGAATTGTACAGGAGAGTGCTGAAATTGTTTCCTCAATGTGGAAACTAAAATTATTCCCTGCAATACTTACGTCTGTCTGACGTAGCCAATCACGTTCCCCGGAGGACTCTCAACAGCGACAAATAGCGAGCAGTGGTTGTCGTTTGCACACCAACAGCATCCGGCACAACACTTGAACTCACGCACAACACGTAGCACCTCCTGAGAACAAAATGCATATGGGCAAATCATGTAATCCACTTGTGAGTAATAGAGTAGCCACTACGGAAGAGCTGCCACCCTCACACTCACACTCACACCCTCACACTCGTTCAAAAAAACATCTTCTTGCTCTGTACAACCTTTAAATAACAACAACC